>JAJEKB010000841.1:11467-35225 GCA_022393335.1 Macrotrachela quadricornifera
ATATCAATTCTCCAACTAGTGTTACTTTAGACGATGATGATGATGATGAATTACAAATAAATAATTCTAATCAAGAAGAAAATATTCAACAATTATAGAACAATTGTATTTTTTTTCTATTATATTCAATATATCGATTTAGTTTCTTGATTTTTCCTTGTCAAAAATAAAGTCTATACATATATATATATAAAGATAATCATAAATGTTTGAAGAATATTATATTATGGATTTTCGTCTAAGTTTGATGACATAAAAAAGAAAAACAAAATAATACGAAAAAGAATTAGGGTTATGCAATATTAATATAAATTCTGACTCTGAAGTCATCGATATTGAATGCAGTGAAACATTAATAAAAAAAAAACTTTTATACAAAAATGACTCAATATTTGTGAAATTTCAATAATATATAAATCGATTGATTTATGAGATTCCTGATATCATTATCATAAAAATGCTTTTATATTGTAATAGAATTCAGAGAGTTTGATGATTGAATTCTTATATATGAGCATTAGATTGTATTAATAATTTATATTTGAATATGTGTCATATAAAGAAAATTTCATAATAATGAAAAAAAGGAGAAAGATCTTTTCAATATCACAATATTGATATTACCGATATATCTGCAGAATCATTTTACATACTGTCTGCCAACAAAACGTTTCTCTTATAGGTATAAGAGAGATCAAATTCCTCCAAAAGATTACTCTTCTGTGCACGATAAAATTTTATGTTTTTCAATTTCATACTGCTTATAAATAATCATAATAATAATAGAAAAATAATTCATAGATATATTCATAAGAAGAATACGAATAAGCTAGGATTAATCTTATCAATTGATGACAAATGTCAAATTCATTCATAAAAAAATTCTGCTCATTGTATATGTAATCTGGTTATCACCTATAGTTTTTTCTTTTTTCTTTTATTATATTACTATCATCATGTTAAAGTATATACTTTTTTTCTTTTTATCTTTAATATAATGTTAACAGATAAGATGTCTGAATACGTTTCTATACAAAATCAAATTGAACAAGTAAGAATTATTTATTAATTGAAAAAATTAAAATATAAAAAAGAAAGTTTTTTTTATATATTCGTTAATTAGAAAAATGGTTCTATTTTAAGTTTAGCTGTTAATTCTTTAAATAAATTATCAAATAATTGTAAAAGATTTAATTTAACTTATCATGATGATCAACTAGCATTTAATGATTATTTACATCGAGAACCATTACCTGATTTAATTATCAAAATAATTGGTACAAATAATAAGCAAACAAGAAATTCCTTGAGATCATCAATTCAAAATTCATTTAAGCAAACTATACATAATTTAATGGAACAGACTAGTAAATTATATTACTATTATTAATATGATTCAACAGAAAACAAAACCCTTTATATTTTTATTTTTTTCTAATAGATATCTGGGTTCTAAATGCTACTAGAGAAATGATTGATTTAAAAGAATATGATAATGAATTAATTGAAAATAATGAAAAAAATCCAAATATTATTGAATGTGTGGTAATATTTATTTTAAAAAAAATATGAGAAAGAATTAAATGTTTACTTAAGACAACTTAAAAGAAGCTGTGAAGATATGTTTATTTCATATCATAAACTTTCTTTCTAGATAATCTGACTGTAAATGTTGAGCTCTATTTTTCTGTGATATTTGTTCATAGTTTAACTAATTTCGTAGTTGGAAAGAATGGATAGAGATGCATCAAATCCTATGTTATAAATCAAAAGGTTTTCAATTAATCTTTTTTAATAACAAACGTACTACGTGGAATTATTGAGAGTAAATTTTCAATTATCAGATGATATGTATTCAAATCACTAATGGAAGATCTATAAAACTGTAAAAATAGTATTGGTTTAACCTTAATCATTCAACAGTTCTGAATATTCTAGTTGAAATTTCAAATCAATTTTTCGTTTTCCTTGTCTACTAAATAAAGATAATTTTTTTTTGACATTTAAAAAATTGATAAAAACCACTCTAGACATCATATAAAGTTATTCAACGAATACCTAAGCATCTTTTTATTTTGAAATAAGTGATAATAAAACAGCACTTTGCATATATACAGGGTGTTTCAAAAGTTTGGTCGAAAAGTTTATGTAAATGTCTCATACAGTTCAAACGATTTAAGTGCCCGTTTTTATTGTATGATAAAATAGACTTTTAAGTTTTATTTCATATAATTTGATATATATATATCTTTGCCTATAAATATTAGAATAAATTAGTTGCGTTAATGGCTATATTTTAGCTATCTTTCTTAATGAAACGAAAAATGGAAACCAATTTTCGCATACATAGGTCAGATCTGTACTGTATTAGAGATGCAGTGTAACACATTTGTAAAACTAATACAGTAGTTAGTTGACAGGCCTCTGCAAGTCCTTCATGAATTATAGGAGACAAACTCAATTCATTTTTGGATCTCTGTGAAAATGAATCACTATCGAATGTTTCGGGTGTTGTAAAAGGTTATTTCTTTCCATAAACAACAGTGTACCGATTTATGACTGAGCATACTTCATTGAAGCCAATCGAGGTATAATTTATCCGGTACTTCACGCAGAATATTCGTAAGATCGAGTTGAAATTACGTGACTGTGATGTCAGTGCTAAAAAATATCAACCATCAAGAGAATTCGCCTTTTTGGATGACACCGCTTTTCATTCTAAATCATTTATTGGTAAATATGTACCGAAAACTAATCCGGCTTTCTGCAGTGTTTTTTAAGATGTTTCAAAAATGATATTTTTATGTACATCGGATGAAGGTGATTATTTTCAATATTTATTGTGTGTCAAATTATATAAAATAATACTTCAAAGCATATACTAACATACTATAAAAGAAGTAATTAAATCTCTTGAATTGTATGAAAGATATTTACGTAAACTTTTCGACCGAGCTTTTAGAGCACCCTGTATTATTACAGTATTAATTAAAGAATGATCGAATATCACGGAAAAAATAGAATATTGTTTTTCGTATTCGACTATATCGATAGAAAGTTTCTTTTTATAAAGAATTAAAATATACTCACCACTAACCTAAATTGTCCGAAGTGTTTATCTTGTTGATGTTTTTAGCCATTTGGCAAATCACAATTATTAATATGTCATCCTTCAACACATCAATTTATAGATAAGATTATTTCTCAAATACAAGAACAACAAGATATATCTTCTAAAATTCCTAATATCTCTTTGCTAATACAAGGTGATCAGTTATCTGCCGAAAAAATTGTTGAAAATGTTAGTAATCATATTCCAACTATCATTTTAAAAGTAATAATATTATATTTTAAATGAAATTTTTTTTTATCTATTTATATTTATATCAAAGGGTACAGGATTAATTGCAAATCAACTAACTACTCTCTATGAACCAAATAGATATGAATCTAAAAACAAATTAAAAGCATTATCTAATAGTAATATACTATCGGATGGAGAAATTCGTCGACTTACTCATATTAATAATAATGGATATAAAATTATTTTTGTTTGTCAACCGGGTAGAGATGAACTTGAAGAAAGTATTCTTTCAGCTATTGCTGTTGGTTAGTAATGTATTTTTAATTTTTGTAAATCTTCATTTTTTTTTGTTGTTGTAAGCAATGAGATTTATTGATAGTTCTCGTGCTCATACTAGTGAATTTGATTTTTCTATGAAATGGAATAACATAAATTATGCTCACATGCATATACTTAATCATAATACAATCATAGATTGGACAGTAAGTTAAAATTTTTTTATTTTTTATGAATAAGAAAAAAAATGAAAATATCGATGTAATAGAATGATGAATTAGATATATGTCTTGAAAAGGCAATTCTTTCAAATGCTGTTTCATTTGTTGAATTATTATTTGAATATGGTGCATCATTACAACGTGTAGCTCTTATTAGTAATTCAAATATTTTCAAAATAACAGTAAGAAATTAGATTGAATTAATTATAGTATATATATCTTTCAGTTTTTTTTTGGATTTAGTCTGATGATAGACAAAGTAAGAACATAAAATATTTAATATATATATATATAAAACTTTTTCTGTAATATAGATAGTGGATTAATTGAACTAATGATTGAAAGTATTCCTGTTGTAACACATCTTAACGTAGATCAACGAATTCAAGGTATATTAATACAAAAATAATTATTGATTAACAATCTTTTTTAGCATATATTCGTTTCTTTTTTAATTGGGCTATTAATAACCAATATTTTGACTTGATTATGAGTATCTGTACGCGAGTAGAAGTATACTATTAAAAATTTGATATTTAAAAAAAAACTAAATTTTCATTATTAAGGATTCAATTATTGCTATGTTACTTGTTAGTCAATGGTGTCAATACAAAGAACAAAATGATTATACAACTCCAACTAATTATCGAACACATCGTCAGTAAGTTGTATTATGTTTAATTAATATGATGAAGTATATGTGTATACAATAGACAATTTGAAACATATGCTGCTGATATACTCGATCATTATTTTGAAGATAACGAAGAAAAAACAGTTGGATTTTTAAATGATAAATCAATGGTATATAGTGATCAAGAACCATTAGTACTTATCGATGAACTTTGTTCGAAAACTTTAGTATCAACTAAATGTATGCAATATGATATGGATAGAAGATGGTATGGAGAAAATTTTCATAAAGATAAAAATTTTGTATGGGAATTATTGGTAATAATAGAAGAAAAACATATAGAAGAATTAGTATTTAAAAAATATTTATTTTAATTGTAGATATGGCTTGCATGTATATGTCCTTTATTATTATTTATTCCATTAATACGTAATCGAGTTCTTCAATGGAATAAAATGGGTAATATTGGACAAAAAAAAATGAATTTTTGGAATAAAGTAATATATAAATTGGAACCTATTCGACGATTTTATCAAGGCAATGCAGTCATTCGATTTCATTATAATATGGTTTGTATTCTTTATTTATATAGAAATAAATTTAATTGTGTCCACAATGCAAAAAATCAATAATCTACTTCTTTTTCTATATAAAACTATACTTTATGTCCTATCATATGATCAATCTTAAGCAATGTTTCACAATTAAGCTGATCAAATAAAAATTCGTATAATAAAGATGAGCAAATACTTGGAATATTTGGTGAAATAATACTTTTGAATTTAATAGAGACATAGATGTATCGAGAACTTTAATTGAATCATCCCATCAGAGATGGGATCGATTCGGTTCCGTTTCATTCTTAAATAGATTGATACAGTTTAGGTTACTATTTAGACATGTAAAATTAATAAAACGAATGTAGAAGATGTTTTAAGGATCAATTCATTCAAATTTAACAAAGCAGAAGTAAATGATAGCTGAAGCATATTGAATTTTTTTTGTCGAATTCTTATCCATTCATGATAATAGAAGAGTATTCCGTATAATAGAAATGTAAAATCTTGCTATTGATGCATATTTTTATGATTAAAAATCGATCAACATAGCATTATTTTAAACTAAATATTCATATAGTTTACTGATATTTTATCATAAATGTATAATTATGGGTTGATGTCGAATTTTGAAAAACTCGAACCGATCCGATCTATGCATCTCGCAATCTTGAATCGTTTTTAAAAAATGTATTATCAAAATCTCATTAAGAATGACAATAAAAACCTACAGAAATATCAACTATATTATCAAATAAGGTTTATTATTAAATACAGAAATTTAATTTAAGTGACTGTGCTAATGATTGCATATTTTATCATCCCACTATACTTCACTGTTGGCTTTAGAAAAAAAAACTAACAAACTATTTACAAAATATCTACTATTGTAATCGTTTTTATGAATGTAGTCATTCGATAGAATTTCAAAATTCTTTATATTACAGCTAATCTTTAAAGCTTTATGATAATAATTTTTTGTTAATTTAAATTTAGGCTTCATATACTGGCTTTCTGATTTTATTCAGTTACACAATATTATTTGATTATTTTCCATTGAATATTTATCATGAAAAACGTTCAAATATTTATCGATTACCTATTCCAATAACAGAAATAATAGTACATATTTTTCTTGCATCAATTGCTTTAGAAGAACTTCGACAAGTATAAGATTATTTTTATATTTTAATTAAAAATATATAAATATTTTTTTAAGGTTGTTTTACATGTTAAATCAGTTTCAATTCAATCTCCTTATTGGAAAAAATTAGCAGAAAAAAAACGTCATCGTAATACAATATGGTCATTTTATAGACAGGATCCATGGAATGTATTAGATTTTGTTGCTTTTACTCTATGGATAGTTGGTTTTATTACACGTTTTATTGTAAGAGATCATGCATTTGAAGCATCAAAGTATGAAAACAAAAGAAAAAAAAACATTTAATTCTTTTTTTCTTTTTATTTAAATAGAATTTGTATGAGTCTTGATTTATGTTTATGGTATATGCGATGTTTACATATATTTCTTGCTTCAAAAAGATTAGGACCAAAATTATTAATGATATTTCATACGGTAAGAAAAATGAGAAGAAAATTTTTATTATTTTAAAAAAAGAATTTTTGTTTTTCATTTTAGATGAGAGATTTAATATCATTTCTCTTTTTTATTCTTATTTTTCTTCTTGCTTATGCCATAACAACATATTCATTAATATCAACATCTTCATTTGTTTTTTGGTCAAATTCAACACATTTTACAACTCTACAAGATGGAGGAAATTTAACAAATTTTGAAATACTTCGAAATGTTATTGAATGGGGTACATGGAAAATTTTTGGAAGTACAAGTTTAACAACAAGTGATTCTGTTGCTATCAAGTATTCAGGTTTTAATTATTATTATTTATTTTTTCATAAGAAATAATTAAATTCGTCTTTCTTTTTATTTCTTTATTTAAGCAAACAATGATGCTTATGGTTTTGTTACATTAATATTAACAATAACTTTTCTAATTATTGCTTATGTTCTCCTATTAAATAATCTTATTGCTTTATTTAAGTATGAAATATGAGATGACTCCTAATTGAATATATCTGCCTGAATTTTAAGTATTTGTATCGATATTAGTTAATATCTTCTATTTTAGTAACAAGATTATAAACATGAGCATGTATTGTTCCAGTTTTAGAAAGGAATTAGTGTATAAAAAATGATCAAAAAATGACAAATGCTTCGAACACATGTTGTGACCTATACATGTTAAGAATATTTAAAAAAAGTTCATCTTCGCAAACTTTTATCTGAGTATCTTTTATAAATGATTTCAAATGGATCAACAAGAGTTTTCCAATCTTTTCAGTGAAACAATATACAAAATTTTAATAAAATAATACTATCCGAATATGTAATTATTTTATTTATTTGTTCTGTTATTCGTTTCATGATCAAACATAGTATGAACGAAAATTTTTATTCGATACACAATGTGTGTTTTCTCTATCTATCCTTATATAGTTATTATTAAAAGAGAAAATATTGAAAAACAATTGAAATATCGATACGAATACTCAAAATTTATTTAAAAAAATATATTCATTTAACATCTATTTTGTTTCCTTTTTTAGTTTTACAATTCAACGTGTTCATGGTGAATCTCATCGAACATGGTGTTATCATTTTTATGTTGTATTAAAAGAATATGAAGAAAAAGATATGTTTGTTCCGCCATTAAATTTATTATTATGGCCAATAAGTTATTTAATGCGCAAAAGTAAAATGACAAAAAAAAGAATAATTTAATTAGAATTAGCCATTTTAAAATATTTTCATCTTTTTTTTTCCATAGAATGTTATAAAAATATGAAAAATATGAGTTTTATTCGAAAAAATATTTATGATAAAGATCAAATTCGAAAGGATCAACAAAAAATTTCAGAAAAATATTGGAAAAATAAAAATATCGATAAAAATAGATCAAGTATGTTGATTTTTAAATATATATATATATTAGAAAATATATTCTTTTATTTATTATAGTCAATCAAAAACCATATATATGCAGTCAATGCAAATGTCGTGGCACTGAACTTGATTACATTGAATCGACATTATTGTAAAAACGTTTATTTATTTTTATTTTTGTTAAAATAAAAAATTATTGAATTATTTGTTTATCATTATCAACATTCAAGTTTCAATAAGGATTATAAAAGAAATTCTAGATGAGATCTTTGTTATATTTTTTATCGGTTAAGTAAATTTTAAAAGTAGAATATAATACTTTATAATAATAAATCTTTGTATAACTTACCTACGAATAAATATGTTAGGTCGTTGAGTTTTCAACAGATTCTTCAAACAATAATTTATATTTATCGAAAATTAATATGAAAATGAATAATTACGGTTATGAAGTACATGAATTAAAACTTATCTATTATATAATTGATATTTCTTTTTTTTATCTTTTTTACTTAATATTCTATCAAATAAAATAATACAATATAATTTCTTTTTGTTTTGTATAATGATGATACGATAATGTTCTTAAAATTTTTATTTGTCCTTGTATGACATATTCTATTTGTTTTTTCCATTTTACGTCGTTTATAGGCTTTGAAATAAAAACCTTTGAAAAATATAATAAAACATCTCTTTTGGTTTTGTTATTGTTGATATCTTATCATTTATATGCATTCATTGTCTTGTTTCTTCTTACTTCATCATCATTTCGAAGCAGTTACAACATTAACTGATATAAGGATACCTTCAAGTAGTATTAATAACGATAAAATGAGTTATGAATCAGATCATGATGGTGAACAATCAAATAATGATATACCAATACAAGTAAACCCTGATAATGAAATAATTGAACCTCAAACAGATGATTCAACAATTAATCCAATTGATGAAGAAAGTCAATTTATATATGATGATAACTCTGCAAGTCTTATTTGTACTGGTTCAAATTTTGATGATATTCCTCAAAGTATTGTCGATGCATTCTCACATAAAACAAAAGTAAGAAAGAAAAAAAACAACTAATTTTCTTAAAAATAATTTTTTTATTATTATTTTACTTTTAGATTCTTGATTTAAGTAAAAATCGTTTTCGTTCACTTAATGTTATTAGAAATTTTCCAAATCTTGAAGAACTTATTCTTGATGACAATGATTTAGATGATGTTCATACACGGTTTCCAAAATTATCTTATTTACATACATTAATGTTAAATAAAAACCGTTTACAAGATATATATAAATTAGCTGATCAATTACGTCAAGCATATCCAATGCTTGCACATTTATCTTTATTAGGTAATGAAGCATGTCCATATCAATTAATGCCATCTGGACAATCATCATCATATAATACAGATCAAAGTCCATTTACACAAAATCGTGTTGAGGAAGAATATCAACGTTATAGACATTTACTTATATTTCGTATACCAACATTAAAATTTCTTGATTCAAGTGAAATAAATTCGAATGAACGTCATATTGCCACACAATTAGGTGATATACTTTATTCAATAGCAGAAACAAAACAATCACAAGGATTAACAACAAATGATGATAAAAAACATGTTAAAAAAGATAACTATACACCATTACCAATGAATACCGATACACAAAAACAACGAACATCTGTCGGAAAAATTCGACATACATATCATGGTGATGGAAGTCAAGGAAATAAATTTGTTAGAGATGGAGATTTATGATTAAATATGTTGTCAAGTGACTTATTGTTTAGTTTTTTCTTTTTTGTTTTTCTTTTTTTTGTATAAAATATTATTTATTATTAATGTTAAATAAATCTAGAAAATCTAATTTAATCTTTTATCAATGTCAATTTTAAGAGAACATGGAAAAAAACGTCGAATAACGGAGCATTCTGATAATAGAAATAATAAACATCAACAATTAGGTTTGAAAGTTTTTAATAAACTTTTTACGAATAGATTATAAAAAATGTCTGAATTATTTTTTTGTATTCATTTATTCTTAGTTTCAACAATGCTTTATTCAAAAATAAATACATTATAGAATAAAGTACAAGAAGTTCTAGATTTTGATATGAGAAAATTCATGTCGTAAATGTATCTTTATTTTGAGAACAGACAAAACTTGACCTGATCTTTTTTTGACCCTGTAAAAATAGACCAATTTTTTATGTAGATATAATACATAAGACTTATTTTAATGAGAAATTTTGTGTATCGTATTAATAAATATTGAAAATCATCATCAACTATGACTCTTTCCTTGACAATATATTCTGCATGAAAAGTTAGCCTATTTTCTAGAATGAAGAAATGATCAAGTCAGGTTTTGTCTGTTATTAAAATAACGACGCATTTATAAGATAATTTTTCTAATATCTAAATTTGGAGATCATTTTATTTTATTTTACGACTTATTTATTTTTAAATAAAAGCCTATAGAAAAACCGTTCATTCATTATAGCTCATTAGGGATCATCTAAGATTATTCAACATAAAATCTGCTATTTATTCTAAAAAAATAAGAGCAAATTTTTGTTGTTCTATATTACTTTAAAGGTGACAAAGAACATTATCAAAACTATTTACCATCTCGACAATTTTAGAACTATACATGACTAGAAAAATAACATTATTAAAACTACTTGAGCTATTAATGATAAGTATTTAAAAGTAAAAAATTCTTTGACAATATGTTGCCAAGGAATATGATGATTTATAAACTAAAAAAAACTCATTGTTGATATTTTTTTTTGTATATTTATTTTCAAGATAATGAACGTAATTCATCAAGAATAAATCTTGAAAAATGTTCAGTATGTAATCGTCATTTTACTCATAATCGTTTAATTAATCATGAACAAATTTGTAAAGAATCAAAAAAACTTCATTTAAATTCTTTAAAAAATTATCATTATAATAGTCAATTTTATCGATGGAAAGGTCTTGATTATAAAATAAATACTAAATATGTAAAATCTCAAATATTCTTTCCAAAAACTCATTGGAGAGAAAAACATCAACAATTTCAAGATATAATTAAAGGACAACATAATTCAATAACAAATTTTATTGAATCATCCGATAATCGACCATATCAATGTTCACAATGTCAAAGAAAATTTGCTACTGAAAATGCTATAACTAAACATAGAAAAGGTTGTACAAAAAAATCAATTCTAAAATAAAAAAAAAATATACGAACAGTTTTTACTGCCATCTATCATCAAGAAAATCATTTGTTAATATAATACAAACCATAAATCTCTAATGTTTTCTCTTCCCTTTTTTTTTTCGTAATCGAAATTAATATAGTTATAGAAAAAATGTCTGAACAAATTGATATTCATGTACAATCAAATGGTGATCATAAAGATGAATATTTATTTGATATAAATTTATTTCAATCAATATTTAAAAAATATTCATTAAAAGATACTAAACTTCATGAGAATATTTATAATGAACAATATCGAATACGACCATTATCAATTAATGATTATGATCATGGTTTTATTGAATTACTTCGACAATTAACTGAATGTGGTACAATTACATATGAAGATTTTAAAAAACGTTTTCATCAAATGAAACAATGTTTAAATACCTATTATGTACTTATTATTGAAGATATAAATTTTGATAAACAAATTATTGGTACAGCAACACTTGTTTGTGAAAAAAAATTTATTCGTCAATTAGGTATACGTGGTCGTATTGAAGATGTTGTTATACATAATCGATATCGTGGACAACAACTTGGAAAAATTCTTATTGATATATTAACACAATTTGCATATGATATATGTGATTGTTATAAAATATCATTAGAATGTAAAGATCATTTAGTTAGTTTTTATCAACAATTTGGTTATAAGCATGAAGATAAACAAAATTTTTTATGTCAACGTTTTAGAGATTTATCAAATAACCAACATGAACAATTACAATAAAATTATATATATATATTATGGTGAAAAGAAGAATTTTACTGAACTTATTTATATATTTTTAATCTCTTTTTTTTCTCATTCTATTTATAACCGGTATATTGCATATTTTTCTCGTTTATATGTTAAATCTCATATGGTTTTTCTGTTATATATTTCCATATCGATAAAACAGGTTTATAAGAAAATTAATTAAAGAACAATTTACATTGTAGATTCATAATAAAAAACTCATGCGATATCTACAATTTCGACGTACACTCTATAGTTTAACTGGCAAATGGGTACTTATTTCATAATTTGTATATACAATTTAGGATAGTTTATGAATATTTAATCACTAATTTTCGATTAATATAGAATGCATTTCATATTCAAATTTAAAAGCTATCTATCCTAAAACAATCACCTAGTTTCGATGATATTGACGAAGCTTTTTAGTGCTAATAAAACAACATTTATAGTTTATTACTTTGAAGTCTGACCATCGTTTTAATATGAAAGTGAAGAATTAATATAATTGTTTTCTTCACTTTAAATGAATGATACATTTCATTTTCTATAATTAGTACACTATGTTAGTAGTAGTTATCAAAAATGTATAGTTCTTTATTATTAGTAAAGAAATAAGTTAAGTTGATGAATTAATAATAGACATATGTTGGACCACAGAAGAAGGATTATTGATTTTGTAAGCATTCAACAAATCAAAATTCATATATATTGAGCACTGCAACAGTCTTTGGGAAAATGTCGAACTCTGTTAGATTATATTACCAACTTTTGAACTATTCAGATTATTTTTTGTTAGAAAGACTAATGTATAAATTGCAAACTTTGTAGTAGACATATTTTTCCAGAATGAATCTGAAATGAAGAAAAGCCGGAATTCAAACACTTTCAACATAGTTTTGACAAATTTATTGTAGAGCAATGTCTTTTTTCTATTCTCTATTGTATTCCTCGATATTAGAAGAGAAATGAACAAGTACATTAAATGATGACTTTTGTAGTGCAAATAGTACTGTTTCTAATGGTGTATCGGTAGTTCAATTTATTCCTGATTTTTATATCAATAAAATAGCTTTTTTCCGAAAGAGAGTTTTTCTCTTCAAATTGCAAAGACGTTGCAAGAATCTTTTCAGAAATGTTTGACTTTTCGCCTTCCTTCTACCTCAGGTTCGTTCTGAAAAAGATGTCTACTACAAAATTTATAGCTCGGACATTGCTCGTTTTTATACAAAAAAAAATTTAGTCAGTCCAGAAGTGGGCAAGATGGTTTAACAATGTTTGCCAGTATTCCAAAGACTTTTACATCACTCATTAAGTAAAAGATCTGCCGAGTGTTTTGTAGACTAAGGTAGCTATTTCTTAGCAGATAAGCTATCCCAAATGATAAAAACAAATAAAAAGGCTTTGAATTCATCATGACGTTAATACTAAGTTAATAGGATATTCTACTATAGAAAGAAACAATTTCATTTATGCATTATAATGTTTATTTTTACGTTCGAATAACTTTGGACCCTTTTTCCTGACAGATTGTCTACAAATTATAATATTTCAATTTTCTGCTAAAATAATATTTCTAACAGCAAGACAGTTTCATTGATAAATGTCATGAAGATGATCTATTTTCAAGATTTTTAAAATTATTCTAGTTTTTTATGAGTTTTCAATACACTAAATGTCTTCAAAAGTTCCAGAAGACTTTATGTGATTTGACCGATCTTCAGTAGTACACTCTCTATTATATCCTTCTATACGTATCCTAGATCCCTTTATTTTAATGAAGTAACTTTTCAGTTCTAATTTATATTTCTCAAAGTTTGAGAAAAAATATGACTTAATTTGTCTTATTTCTTAGCCAAAAATATCAGCAATAGACCGAGCAAAAGAAATTGAGCGGCATTGGATACCGAAGTTATTTAATGAACATGAACAATATCAATTGGAACAAGTATAAATGATCGATTTAAATTTATTTTTCTATCAATGAACTATATTTTTTTTTAAAAAGGATAATGAAAAAAAACAAAAAATGTATGTTCTACCAATGTTTCCTTATCCATCTGGTCGTTTACATATGGGTCATGTTCGTGTATATACTTTAAGTGATACATTAGCACGTTATTATCGATTGCGAGGCTATCGAGTAAGTTTATTAAATAATTAAATTGTTTGTTTATTTATTTATTATTAAATAGGTTATTCATTGTATGGGTTGGGATGCATTTGGTTTACCAGCTGAAAATGCTGCTTTTGAACGATCAGAAGAACCAGATCAATGGACACAAAAGTAAATAAGCTTATTTAATTAATTAATTATCATATAATATTTTCTATTTTTATATAGAAATATTGCTTATATGAAAGAACAAATAATACAACTTGGTTGTAGTTTTGATTGGAAACGAGTAAATAAAAAAAAAGATTATCTTTTTTTTAATTAATTTATATGTATAAATATTTTATAGGAATTATCAACATGTGATCCAAATTATTATAAATGGACACAATATATTTTTCTTATGTTATATCGTGACGGATTAGTTTATCAAAAAAAAGTTAATATTTATAAATTATTAAGAAATTTTTCAAGAAATTTATTTATTATTTAGGCAGCTGTTAATTGGGATCCAATTGATCAAACAGTTTTAGCTGATGAACAAATAGATGAAAACGGTCGTTCATGGCGTTCTGGTGCAATTGTTGAAAAAAAATATTTAAAACAATGGTTTATTCGTACACGTGCATTTACACAGGTAAAAAAAAAGTTTACGCTTATCATTAATATTGCGTATGAAAAAATAAATTGAATATTTACGTATCTTATAAAAGACGTTAGTCGTGCAAACAAGGGTTATTATTTACTTCAAGAATCAGGATCATTTTATTCTTTCCATTTTTATGTCTTCGTTAATAGAATAGATAAAGTTTTTTCCCTTCCTTTTTTGTATACGTGTATGTATGCATTTATTTATTATTTTACATCGATTCATTTTTTGACTTATTCTTTAACGAAATAGTAATGATAGTAACACCTTGTCTTTTGTTTTTAATGATAAGTTTTGTCGTGGATAAAACATATAGTACATCAAAAGGATATTATTCAACGAAAACACCTTATAAACCACCATCATCTTCTCTAATTTTAACATTACCACCAACGGGATATGAAATAGTGTGTACACAAATTGTTGCTCGACATGGTTGTCGAACATTAGAAGGTCGAAAATATGATAAATTAACAATGGCATTATGGACACAAGCAAAAAAAGAAGATGCATTAACAGAATATGGTCAACAATTTGGAGAAGATCTTCAATATTTTATTGCTATTAATGATAAATTAGGGTTTGTATTAAATATTTAAGTTTTTAAGTTTTTATTTAATTTTTTTCTCTTATTATAATTAAATAAAATAGACGTGGTGAATTATCTGGATTAGGTAAATTAGAACAACAAGGTCTTGCATATCGTTTAACTAAACGTCTTTTACCAATATTTAAAAATATACTTTTAAATAATTCATCAAGTCGTATTCAACTTGTTAGTAGTGGAAAATCTCGTACAATAGCAAGTTTAAATGCATTTGTTGAAGGTTTACCATCAACTATAACTTCTTTTATTGATTATGAACCGTCAAATCCAAATTTACTTTATTTTCATGAAAATACAAAATATCAAACGTATTTTAAAAAAGATAAACAATTAAAAACGAAAATTCGTTCAATTGATCTTCAGTATTACTCAAGACAAATGGCACGTAATGTACTTGAAAGATTATATAAAAAGTGTTTTATTGATAAACTTGCTAATGGTTATTATTCAATAATTGATCATAGTTCAGGAAAATCAATAAGAAATGAAGTTGATGCTGTTCGTATGCTTCATAATCTTTATTTAATTGGTTCAAATTTACGTGAAGAAGGTGTTGGGACTTTATTAGAAAAATATTTTCATTTAAATGAATCTGCTTGGTTTGCTTATCTTCAAGATGCAAAAGTAAAATTTAAAAAAATTTCTTTTTTCTTCCTAAAAATTTTTATTTTAGGAATATTATGAAAAAGGTCCAGGATTTTTACATCGAACAATAACATATGATATGGCACAAATATTACTTGATGATTTTTTTCTCCACTCAGATAAATGTTCACAATTAGAATCAACACATTTTCTTCGTGCACGTTTTGCTCATGCAGAAACTATTATTCCTTTTGCAGCATTATTACAAATTCCTATATTAAGTAATAAATCAACACCATTTAATGACACATTTACTTATGAGAATAATGGTTGGCGAGGAGAATTAATTTCACCAATGGCAGCTAATATTCAATGGGAAATATATCGACATCATAATTATGGTAAAAATCATTATTTTCGACATCAACAAATACTTATTCGAATGTTACTTAATGAATATCCAGTTCCATTTAAATATGAATGTAAACCATATAATACAATAAATCACTTGTTCTACACAATTGATGAATTAAAGCGATGCTATAGAATAGTTAATCGTTGAATTCTCTTTCTTTTTTGTTTTTGTTGTATATAGATTTTTTTTATCTTTATATTTGATAAAAATACAACATATAGTATTGATTTTTTTCTTTTTTTCTTTTTTAATAGTCTCTCTTCAATAGTCTTGAGACATTAGACAAAGATGATTGGCAAACGTTAACTAATATTCAACGTATGTGGATGGGAGAATGTAATGGAGTTAATATACTTTTTAAACTTTCGGTATGCGATAAAAAAATAGATAAAAAATAACCTTTATCTTTTTTTTTCCTTTTTAATAAAACTATCTATCAGATTCCAACCAATGAATTTGATTTTCTTGAAACATTTTCAATAAAACCTGAAACTTTATTAAATATTACACATCTTTACATACGAAGTAATCATAAATTAGCTCGACCAGATTTAATTGAAGTGAGAAATAAATTTAATTTAAAAAGAAAACAAACTATTTTAAATATTTATACTCATATAGGAAACAAAAACTGGTGCTAAACGTTTACGTATTGATGCTATTCATCCATTAACAGAATGTATATTACCAATTTTTATTAATGATAATGCAAATTATGGACCAAAAATACGTGCGAATATGCCAATGTTAAATGTTCAAATAGGTAAACTTCCTAATGAAAAGTTTTTTATTTTTATTTTTGATTATTAGGTACACCTATAAGTAATGAATTTGATGAATCATTTGCTAATAAACATAATATTCCAACTTCAATTGATTCATCAACTCATTGGTATAGAATGGATTTAGAAACATTACTGGCTGAACTTCGTTCACGTCAATTAGGAGGTTATCAAACATCGGGAAAACTTAATGATTGGTGCATATCACGTCAACGTTATTGGGGTACACCAATTCCAATAATTCATTGTGAACAATGTGGTGTAAGAGAATATATTTACTATATATATTATTTTTCTTATGATCTTTTTAGGCTGTACCGGTGCCAGAGAATGAATTACCTGTTCAATTACCTTCAATTAAAAATATAAAATCTTCATCAAAAACAGGTATTTCACCATTAGCAAAAGCTTCTGAATGGTTAACAGCTCAATGTCCAAAGTAAATATAAATTTTTAATTAATTGATTATATATGTTGTTTTGTTTATTTAGATGTGGAAATTTAAATGCTAAACGTGAAACAGATACAATGGATACATTTGTTGATTCATCATGGTATTTTTTACGTTATTTAGACAATGAAAATACTGAAAAACCATTTAATCCTGATATTGTTAATAAACTTATGCCAGTCGATCTTTATATCGGCGGTCTTGAACACGGTAATTAATATTTTAACGTATAGTTTTCTTTTTCAGTTTTTTATTTATAATTGAAACAATAAATATTTCAATATTTTTTTTTCTTTTCATCCTTTATTAGCTTTAACACATTTATTTGTTGCTCGATTTATTCAACATTTTATGTATTCCAAAGGTCTTTGTACATCAATTGAACCATTTAAACGATTTATACCTATTGGTATCGTATATTTTTTTTATTAGTTTTTATTATAAATAATTATTTCATAATTTAAGGTATGGTACAAGGTAAAACTTATAAAACATCAAACGGTCAATATATTACAAAAAACAATGTTTTAATGATTGATAAAAATACCGCAGTACATTCATTTACAAAGGAACTACTTGAAATGGATTGGGAAAAAATGAGTAAATCAAAACATAACGGTATTGATCCACAAGATATAATTGATCAATATGGTGTAGATTTTACAAGAATACTTATGCTTAATTTTGTTCATCCAAGATCATTACGCAATTTTTCTTGTAATTATTATCTATTCAAATACGAAAAATAAGAATAGAGTGACTTGTATTATGAAGTTTAGAGAGTTGTTGCTTTATATTTTGTTTGATTCAATAGATTAAATTGGGATCCGAATTAGAGATCAGCTGAGTCACATTTTTTGATTTCGTAGTTTAACAATACTATCTAACTCATTTCAATCTATGATATCTTAAAAGAATTAAAAAACTAAGTGATTCAGTAAGAAGTGAATAGTTTGTATTGCCGTAAGATTCATTTTTTTAAATTTTTTTTTTTCAGAAATAACAAAAAAGAGTATAAGAGAAAAGGTTATAACAAAGAAAAAGTACTTGAGAAATTAATAAAAGATGATGATTCATTACTAAAATTAGTTGAGATGAAGTAAATATTAAAATCAAGTGGATGGTGGGATTTTTTCATAATCTTTTTTTCTTGATACAAATGCAAAGAACTATTAGTATGTTCATTATTAAATATTATATAATATTTCATGAATAAACTTGTTTCTACTTAAAATTAACTAAAAATTCTAAGCTCAGTATTTAAGATTTATCGGCTAACATGACCTATTCAGAATTGAAAAACTAAATCTACTATGTTGTGCAACTTTTTGATGCGCAACAAATAATATGATAGTAAATCCTGCTTTTTTAAGTCAAAAGTATTTGTAAAAATTTTTTTCACATACAAAGCATTTTCGATCATATTGTTTTTGGTACAAAGATATTGAGAGTGTATGTATACAATCGTCTACCAGTAAATTGACTCTAGTTTCTTTAAAGATTTATGAAAACAGGATTTACTATAGATCATTTGATGCGTCTCAAAAAGCTTGATAACAAAGTTTACTTAGTTTTTCATTTCTGAAAAGGTCATCTTATCTGACAAAGTTCTTAAAAATACCGGACTGAGAACTTTTGGCTAACCCTAAGTAAATATAAATCAAGTTATCTTACTGTTATACTAATATAACTCAAACATTAACTTCGAAATATGTTCCTTTTAATCGTTCTAATTCCTACTGTAACAAAATCAGGATCAAAATTGAATTTCGGAGTTTGATGATAGTTTACTGATTCAAACCCGATAGACCTACGTTTGGACTCAATCAGATCCAAACTCACTTTTTTTCTTCTACAATGATTTTTTTTTAAATTAAAGAATTAAAAATAAACAAAAATATGTTGAAAGAATAGAATGACGATAGTACCGATTGTCTTCGATACTTAAATTCGAAGCTGAATGCAAAACATGTGTTAAAAATATAAAATTTGCTTTTATCTTTTAGTGGAAGATGGTATTGCAGAAGGTTTACAAAATTGGTTTAAAATTTTTATTAATCTTTATGTTGAATTAATTAATACTGAAACAAAAACAAATAAACAATTACAAATAAATGATGAAGAATTTAAACAAATTGAAAAAGGTTTACGTGAACAACGATTAAATACAATATATACAGTTACATTTTATAATGATAGTTTTTATAGTATAGCATCAGCTATTATTGAATTACAAAAATTAACACGTTATCTTCGAGTATAAAATCATATGATTGAATTTCTATAAATTTTATTTTTTCAGTTTTTTTTTAAAGAAACTTCCAATAGCTATTAAACAACAGTCGAATGAATACTTACAATGTCTTTGTGATTTATTAGTTATGATTGGACCAGTTATTCCATTTTTATCATCTGAACTTTGGACTATATTACAAAAACAAATAAAAAATAATATCGAAAATTATGATTTAGTAAAAAAAAATCATTTAAAAAAGAAAACTTAAAAATTTGATTTTTTTTTCAGACGAAAAGCTTATTTGAACAAAATTATCCAACATTACCTGACGATTATCCAGGCAAGATTAATGCTTTGGTAATATTAAAATTAAGTTTCTTTTTTTTAATAATATTAATCAAAATTTCTAATTTTTTTTTAGTTTGATACAACTGTTTTTGCTTCAATGCCAATATCTCGATCATTGATTCCATCATTATCAAAATCGGATATTATTCAATATTTAAATACAAATGATAGTGATTCACAAATGAAATCATTTATTGAAAAAAATGGTCTTAAACTTGATCGTTTACGTAAATTAAATGATTATTGTGCAACACTCATTTATGATCGTGATCCAAATATAATAATTACTGAAGAAGCAGATTCTATAATTGACAAGAATAAAAACAATATATCAAAATAGACAACTGTGTCTTAATTTTGTTTATGTGTGTATTTTTTAATAAAAAAATAAAACCTTCTATGGAGATAAACTAGATATTCCTTTGTAGTGTTTTTTTTTAATTATTAATATAGATATGAATAAAAGTGAAGTGTCTATTCTTCTTGAAATTCTTGATCTTGAATATTTAAAACCAATCTTAATAAATCGTTTTAAAACAATTGATGAACTTGCATCAGTTAATCTTAATGAAATTGGTATACAAAATCAAGATGATATTAATAAATTACAATATGCATTTAATGAACTTAAACAAAATAATATTTCTATTGAACAATATGATCCTTTATTATCAATTAATGATAGTAATTATATAATAACACGTATTGAAAATGAAACAAATCTTATCTCATCTAGTCTTAATTTATTATTGAATAATAATATTAATAATAATACAAATTTACCTAAAGATGATGCAACATCAGATATTGATTATAGTTTATATAATTCAGATATTGATCAAATTGAAGCTGACGTAGAACAATTACAACATAATACTGATGAATTAATTAAACAAATTCATACACAATTTCCTCAAATAGAACAATTATCTAATGAACATAAAAATAATTTTAATCAATATTTAAAAGGAACTTTAGTTCTTCTAACTCTTTCTGTTTTTTGTATTGGTTTAATTTTCTATATAAAAAGAAAATAGAACGATAATTATCAAGAAATTAATCTATGTCTTTATATCCGGTGAGTATATATAAAAATACGTGCTATGTACACTTCATCTTATTTTGATTAAATGAACATTTATTCAATGTATATGTACGTGAATTTATATATAGAAATACATAATGATCAAATGATAAATAATGCAACGAGTGTCGAGACATATCAACTATAAAGAATAAATAAGCATATGTTGTGATTCTAATCTATTCGTTAGTTCAATAAAAATTTCTCGTACTTTTTTTTTTTTCGTTATATATTACGAAGTTCTTTAAATTGCTTTGTCGAAGTTCAATGATTCGTCATATTTTATTTTATATTCGTAAATGATGGTCGAAGTTCAAGGTGAAGAGGATGAGATATATATATATATAGTAAAAAGGACACAATACCTATGCATTTATCTAGGTCATTGACAAGCATTTGTATAACAAAAAAAACGCGAAAGAAAGAACATAGTAATGATAAGGAGAAGAACAAATACATACATTTGGGTAATGTAGTATACTTTCGATTTCTTTCTCTCTCCCTCTCTCTCTCTCTTTCTTCTTCTCCATCCACACTCTTAACGTCCCTCACAACTATTACTACCACGTAACCTATATAATACATATACTGCAATACACCAGGCTGCGGATGATGAAGCAGCCGATGAGAGAGAAAGATAGCCAGACAATAGACAAAAGAACGCGAGAGAAAAGAAAGCTTGTCGGACAATGTTCATTCGTATACAATAGCTTACAGTATGAAATAGAAGTGAGACTGAAAGGAACAGAGAGAGAGAGAGGGAGAAGGGCAGAGAGAGAAGAAAAGAAAATATAGTTCACTACCTCCATCACACATTTATTCACAATGCATTCTTTAAAAATCAGCCATTTCAATGTACAAGCATTACTTTCTAACGTTAAGGTATGTTGACTAAGTGTATGAGAGCTTTTCGATGTCATCACCAAGGCTACTTGTTCATTCATTCCCTTTTAGACTTCATCAACCTGATCGTTTATTCTTATCATAACTCATGTCTAGATTGTCTTATTCTGATAAACATTCTAACTAACGAGTCTGTTTCATCTGCAAAAAAAAAAACAAAGTAGACAATAATGATAAATGAATAACATTCACAAAGAATACTATTGCGCTGAATTGAACATCCATATATACAACTATAAAGAAGCAAAGAAAAGAAGAAGATCATAATTTAACCGTAATAATCTAAGTAGTGTATACTTCATCCGTCATTTTTCTTTTCTTTTTTTCCTTTCTACATGTCATGCGTGAAGTAGTGCTTAGTATATAGTTCATTATGAATTTTCACACATAATATTGCATCATACCTTTACTTACGTTGTTCAATCATCTTACATGTGTGAATGTATTAGACAAGCAAGCAAATAGTAGTAATAGTACTTTTCTTTCACTCATTTCAAGTAGTCGATTTTTTTTTAGATAAAGAAATTTTCTTTTTATTTAATTGAAGAAATATATAAATAAACAACAATGTATCATCGAATGTATCTACGTCGATGTTCAATGTCAAGTATAAGTGAAGAATCAGAAACAGGTGATGATGATCATCTTGATGAAGAATTTATTATATGTAATAATAATAACAATAATCCAAATAATGAACAAGAAAATCAATCAGCAACAAATATATCTGTTGAAAATTGTCTTGGTGATTTAAATAGTTTTAAAGAAGTAAGATTATTTCCTTCTCTATCTAACATATTTCCTGTTGACCGACCATCAAATTAGCTCTTCATTCAACCACAAACATGTTTGCTTAATGATCTCAGTCAGCTTGCACTTTCATAAATTAGTATATGTCCTTTATGAGTAAGACATTTATTCCTTTTTTTCCTGCTGTCGAAATGGCTAGGCATCTCTTATACATATATATATATATATATATATATAGCGGCGCCATGTTGTCACATTTGGGCTTGATTATACCGGATGTACGTTAAGAGGACGCATGTATATGTAACAGATTTATGAGTCCATTTTCCACTTGGCACCACTAACCATACAACCGGTATCCCATTTTGTCTATCGGCTTATTAACATAATGATCTGAAATGTCTCGTTGTCATTATTCTTTTTCTGAACATAATGTGACCGTAGGGATATAACTGTAAACGGAAATCATTTTGTTTCACATCTGCATGAGTACTACCAAAAAAGATAAACGTTTATTGTTATGTATAGAATAATTTTTTTTTGTCATTATGTATTTAATGTATATATATTTATATAATAGGAAATTCGAGAAGCTTACGAAGAATTATCAACGTTGGAACGAGAAGCTCGAAATAAAACCTCAACATCACCAATAATTTTCAATATTGAACCAGGTAGAAAATTAAATGTTTACTTCTATTTAACTATTCATTAATTAGTAGAAAATGAAAAAGCAAAATATTGAGCAATAAGTTACACAATATACTATCTGAGAAAGAGAGAAGAAGAAGTGCATTTGCACTATACAAGCATATATATATATAATAGAAAACATTATGTTACAGAAGAGACTAATGACG
>JAJEKB010000844.1:9282-68760 GCA_022393335.1 Macrotrachela quadricornifera
TTCGCTGCAAGAACAGAAACAACTAAAAAAAGAAAATATAAAATAATAAAAATAATTATTTTAAAATAATATTTTTACCGATAATAATTGTCAAGACTACAATACCAACGATAATACAAATAACCCACATCTAGTAAGAGACAAAAAATAAATAAATCAATGAATTTATCTATTAATTAAAAATTTTACCTTGAGATTTTTCCACCAATATTTCTTTTTAAGTGTTTGTGCACGAACAGAAAATTGACGAGAACTTTCATTTAAAATGTCTATATTTATATTTAAAAAACATAAAATTATTGAATAAATTTTCTTTTTACCTGATTTTGCTTCAAGATCGTCAAGTTTTCCACCACGTTCTAATTCCAATCGAATATTATTTCTCATAACATCTGTAACCTAATTAAAGTAATATTAAAACAATAAATATTTCCATTCAATACATACTTCATTGACTTGTCCTTGTAATTTTGTAATTTGTGATGGTGGTGTATAACGAACACTAGGATTACTCGATTGATAGCCTGGATTTGATAGACTCGATGTCCTATATATATAGAATCAGATATTTTCTTATTAATAAAAAAAAGAAGATATTCTTATACTTACATAGTGGACCGTTTTGTCGAAGCGAAATTTATAAATAACAAAAAAAAAGAACGAATTTATGTTTGTTTGCTGATTACTCATACAACTTTTATCAGTATATGACATGATATTTTTATCTTAACTAATACATAGAAGACACAAAAAAAAGAAGAAGCAATGAAACCATTGATTGTTGTTGTTGGCGCAACTGGTAGACAAGGTGGAAGTGTAATTAATGCATTAATTGATTCTGAAAAATGGACAATACGTGGTCTTTCACGTAATATTACATCAAAAACTAGTCAAGTAAAATTTCTCAGAAAATAAATCATATATTTTTTTATATTAATTTTATATTAGGAATTAATTGCAAGAGGTGTTGAAATGATGCCATGTAATATAGATTCTTTAGATGATTGTTTAAAAGCATTTAAAGGAGCGTACGGTGTATTTGCTGTGACTAATTATTGGGAATGTGGTGCAACAAAAGAATATGAACAAGGTATGAATATGGTTAATGCAGCAGAACAACAAGGTATAAAACATTTTATTTGGAGTAGTTTACCGGATACACTTGCAATTTCTAATGGTCAACTTGATTTACCACATTACATGTAAGCAGAATAAACTTAACCATTTTCTTCTCATAACTAAACTTGAAGATTCAAAATCGAAATTAACTCAAATAACGATATTTGAATCATAGGACGTATAGTATATATAGAGTTTCGTCAAACGATATGCTTTGAATGAAGCGTGTAATCGTGTCTTTTGTAGAGAAAACGCTATTTTTGATACATCAAAATTTAGAAAAATAATCATCGTATATTTAACGAAATTTTCATCTTATTATGAGGGACAGATCGATACGTTTATCCTCGTTCTTTTACAACAACCCTGATTAAATATCATCAAAATGCATAAGTTAACTTTCGATAACATTGAAAAAAAATATTTTAACTTTTAAGGCAATTAATAAGAGAATAATTTCAAAATTTTCTTTTTAGGATGAAAGCTCGTATTGAATCATATATTCGTAGTAAAAATATATTTCCTTATACAACATTTATTCATGTTGGTTTTTATTATCAAAATTTTCATACATTTTTTCAACCAACAAGTGATTTGGAATTTCGTGTATCACTTAAACCAACTACTCGTCTTCCTATTTATGATGTTCGTGATACGGGTCCTGTTACTGCACAATGTTTTGAACATCCTAATCAATGGGGACAAGGAAATATTATACCAATTGTTGCTGAACAATTAACAATGAATGAAATATGTGAAATAATTCAACGTGTTACAGGAAATAATAAAATTCGTTATGTACCATTAACATATGATCAATGTGTTGGACAAACAAAAGAATCAATTGATAATATGAGATGGTATAATGATTATGGAAATATTGAAGAAAGACAAGCAGAAAAAACAAAGCAAGTTTATAATAATATGAAAACATTAGAACAATGGATTCAGGAAACAAGATGGTTAATGAATGAAGAAAAATAATAAATAATTTAAAAAAATTTTTTTTTTTCTTGTTTAATCATGTTGATCAGTAGATTCTTCATTTTTCTATTCAATATTTTCTTCCTCCTCCCCTTCCTCCTCCTCATCATCATCATCTTCTTCTTCCTCATCATCATCGTCGTCATCTTCATCTTCATCTTCATCTAAAAAGAAATAAATTATTAAAATAAATAAAAATTAATAAATAAATTCAACCTTCTTCATCTTCCTCTTCATCTCTTGGTGCTCGTTCTTCAATAGCTCTTCCACCAAATGTAAAATTTCTACTACCTTCACCACGTGTAAAATAATCACATCCACTAGTCAAACCTAATCCATCATCATCATCATCATCATCATTTTGTGTTTTTCGTCCATAATCATAAGCACGAGCTTAAAATAAAAATCAAATGTTGGTTTTTTTTTGTTTTAAAAAAATTTTCTATTTTAATTTTTTACTTGACATTGATAAATCTTTTGTTTCTTTTGTTGGATAATTACATTTTGGACATGGAAATGCTTCACCTTGAGTATATTTAAATCCACGTCGTTTTATATGTTCATCACAATAACATACTTTACATCTATTAAAAAATTTATCATAAAAAAAATCTTTTTTTTCTCAAAAATTTTTATTTTACCTTAAACATGACCATTGACCATGTTTACTACAAGATGCACCTAAATATTTTAAAAATAAAATAATATATTTTGGAAAGAATTCTTCAGGTTATGGAAATTTATTCTAAATGATACAAATTCTTTCTAATACATGAGATAATGACTGATGTATAAAAAATAAAATTTTCTATAGAATAATCTTATATTCTTACATTTAAAATTTTCTGATTCTAATACTTGACATGATGCTTGATGTTCAAATTGATCATCTTCACAAAGAAATTGAGAACAAAATGAACATTGAAAAACTCTTCCACCTATTCATATTTAAAAAAGAAAATTCAAAAAAAAAAAGAAAATATTATTTTTATTATTTATATACCTTGTTCCCAAACACTTCGATTACATTCAATACAATCACCATTTTGTAATGGACATTGACATGGATGTGTTGTTAAACATTTTTTTGAATGACATATCCATGCTTCACAAAAATCACAAATAGCACCCTCAAATAAATTAATATATACAAAAAGTACTTTAATTAATTAACTTACCTTACCACTAATTGAAGACCTGTTGCATGTACATTTCCATGTTTGATAAGACAATCACCTGTTTTTGATAAACATTTTTGTTTTCCTAATACATATATAAATATATGTATAAAGATTATTTATTTATTTCAAATACATACCACATTGTGCACAAACAGGTAATGATTGAATTGCGTGACAAAAATAACAAAATGCACGATTTTTCTGTTGTTTTTTACATCTATCACAATCCTATTAAAAAAAATTCGAATTTATAATTTATCAAAAAACACAAAAAAAAATTTTTTTTGAAAATTTTTCTGTACAAACCATGAGAAAATTACATGGCCATTCAACTAATTGTTTATTATTATAAGCTACTTGTAATAATTTTTGTCGTTCTTTTTGTTTTTCAGCTTTTTTTCGTTGACCAGTTTTACGTTTCGGCATTATATCTAAAATAATATTAATATATCGGTTTTATATTGAAAATCTGATTAAGATATAAATAAATTAGAAAATATTAATGTAAATTATTGGTTGAATGATATGAACAATCAAATTCAATTTCTTTGTACTATTAATATTTATTAGATCAATTAATTTTGTTTTAAAATTTACTATATGTAAAATAATGATATTCTAAAACTTGATTAAATTATGAAAAATATTCTCGAGAGGACGCCACAAGTCGTAACAGATTTTAAAGACTTTAATCATAAAGAAAAAATAATGCTTTAGTTAAAGTTTTATTATGAGAATCTTCGTGTTAAATAACAACTAAATTGTACCAATATAAGTTTTGTCTACTATATCGATATATTGAAATCCTTGAGAGTGACACGAGAAAATGATTAGTAAGATTAAATTAAAGATTATACAAGACACTTGTCCGAAACTATTTGATATTATTATAACATATTTTTAGCAAACACCCGTTGTAAATTCGAATGTCTGAGTTTGATTTCTTCTTATGGAATTATGTTAGAATATTTTGTTGAATAATGAGGAAAACGCTTGTCTATGCAGTTTTTGTTAAAAGAAGGATTCTATAAGGTTTAAATATGAATTTGTCTTTCTTCGCATGTACACTATCACATAAAAATTGATACAAATACGATTTTAAAAACAATAAAAATAGATATATTTACAAGTTTACAAATTTCTAGCATTATGAAGCCTAGGTAAAATCAGTTATGTTATAATTAAACAACAATAAATGCTTATATAAATATATTTTGACATGTTTCAGCAGTCTCTATTATATCACAACACTTACCAACATTATACCGTAGTGCACTACAGGAATCACTTTCATAGATCCTCTTTCTCATATTTTTGTTTCTATAAAAATGAGAAAAGAAGAAAATAATAGTGGCAACGGCGACTTGATTGATCAGATCATATCACTATCCATCAACATTCGACATCTGTATTCCTTTTTTTTTTGTTTTTACATTTGAGAAAAAAAATATTACTATCACACAGTAGTTTTCCATGATATAGACAAAAGTGTCTTATTTCTCAGATTTGACCTAGATGGAAAAATGCGTATGTCACTCATAGTAGCTGAACACCGTGTAAACTGTTTCTATACAATACTGTTTAAAATTTAGTGATACTTGAATAAATAACATTGCCTTCACTCTTTTGAAAATGATATTCATAAAAGTATTATATTCACAATAAATTTATTATTCCAATATTTATAAAAGTGAATTATGATCTGATAATTCATTGTCATTCGTTCGTCTGCAGTTATCTAATGTCGTCAATTTTATTTTGTATACAAAAGATTTTGAATAAATGATATTTTTGTCGATATTTCACTCAATCAGTTCTAACCATTAATAAGTATGAGATTATTGTTAAAAAAAAAGGAAAATTACATCACACAGGAAATCTGATTACATTTTGTAATGGATACATTTTGGTTGGATAGTAACTGTTGAATCTATTGTACCGATGTGGAAAACTGGTGATCGAAGGACGAATACCACGAGTAATGTGTGCCTTTCTACGCTGTTTTTTGAATGGTTCTAAATACAATTCAAAGTTGAGCATGCTTAGTATATATTTTCAGAAAATGACTTACGAAGATCAAGTCCAAATTGCCAACATACAGGTGGTACTGGCATATTCATTCCTCTTGTTTCTGCAAGACATATTATTTCATTACAATTGCTGTATCGATATGGTATTTGATGTAGATCATTCAAAGGATCTTTTTGAACATCTGCAGCAACTCTTCTCAAAACGAGATCAATATCGATATCTGGTGTGCAAATATGACGAAGTAGATGATAGGTGTAAAGACTATTTCGACCATTTCTTGAAGCAGTGCTTGATAGCTTATCTATTTCACAAGCATAAGCAATTATAGTTGCTGGTGGTGCTCGCATTGGTGCTAAACCATCTTTGATCTTAGGTGATTTCCTGTGGAAGAAACGACTCTGATCTGCTTTTGCTCCACTCGAGTATCCTCGACAGCAATCGAGAATAATTAACATTAATCTGGGTCTTCTTAAATGCATGCTATCGATTAGTTCTTGGACATTGAGAGCTTTTTGATTGAGATCATCAAATGAGATGTCAAGATTATCTTTTGGAATCAAGTAATTGACATCATTATATTGAAGACCATGACCGGAAAAGTAAAATGTCACAATAGATCCTGGCTGAATAGACTGAACAAATCTACGAGTGACGTTTTGCATTGAATTATAACCTGTATCTGTTAAGCGTTGGACTCGAAATCCGATCGAATATAAAGCAGCAGCTACGTCAACCGCGTCATTAACACATTTTTCTAAAGAATCTTTCATATAAGCCTCAACACCAATGGATAAAGCTTGTTTCATAGTTAATATTATGCTTGCTAAGAAGATGAACTTATAATGCTAATTTTTAATCAATATTCACTGTTGACTACTTTGTCACACCTAAAAAAAATATTATAGAATTTTAATTTTATTTTTTATCAACAATTTCAACAGAAATAGAACTTCATTTACAAAATAAATTTTCATATATCGTTCATCATAACAATAAAAGATCTTAGTGATGCATTTACATGAATCTAACTGATAGAATTAGAAAAAAATAATCAACAGATGTTTTAACTAATATAACTATTGATTATTATTGAGATTTTGTGTCATTGACGGTTCGCTCACGTTGCTCGAACAAATTTAGTACAAAACTTACTATGTTATCAAAAAAATGTCAAAAGAAATATTTGATTTTGGTACAAAAGCAATCAAAATTATTTTTGAAATATGAAATTCTGCAAAGAGAGCCTATTACACAGTATCTAGCGTATCTTATGGCTAGTTGATACTGTATATCGATAAATTTTTTCAGCTCTAATAATATAATTATAAAGCACTGAAGATTTTATTGCTGTTGTTACTACAACACATAATAACGATTTTTAATAAAATTTATGGAAGTGTTTTCTAGACTCGAATAACTTTATAATTAGAACCCTTCCTTTGTCAATGAATCTTGAAAAAGTGATCTAGTCTAATCAAAAGAAGAATTTGAATATTTTGCAGTTAGTATGGTTTTGAAACTTCAATGAGAATTGAATTCTCACCTGATTTGTTTTCAAAATGAATTTAACCCTTTTGATGCGACATATCATTTCCTAGATAGCATATAGAACACTAAAAAAACCTATATTAAGATTGAAAGAATTAAATCTAATCATGCGCTAAAATTATTTAATAGAACAACATTTTCTAATAGTTATACATCGATAATAGTGAAACAATTCTTACTCAAAATATTGATTACTTCAATTTGCGATGAGAATCAAACTAAAAAAGGACGGTAGTTGAAGGTGCTCTTCAGGTAAGTCAAAATGAAGGAAGAACAAAATAATAACCATATACATTTAATATAATATTCGTATTCACGGTTGATCGAACGATAGATAGCATGTGATACAGTTGGTTTTTTCACCATGACACTCAGTTAACATGCATAACGAACGATCATTTTGAAAGAGTCATTCGACAAAAAAAGATCGTTTCTATTCAATCAAACATCAAATAAATGCCAATAAATGGGGCATAGTTGCATTGGTTATGAATGTATTTCTATACAATTTATATACCTCTTGTATAGAACGTTACAAGGTTTTATCCTTGTGTCTAGTTTATGAAAAAAAATAAAGGACATACTTTTCTCGTTCGCAATTATTCTCTACTATTATGCTTTCCTTGACCTTTCTTTCGTATTCTTCTACATAACATTTTGTTCAATGTAATATGAACAAGCTTGAAATAATCATTAGCTTTATAACATCATCATTGAGAGTAGTGGTAGAACTCTATCTTCAGTTCATTACAAAATTAAAAGATAGATGATTGCACAATGAATAAGCAAGGATTTAATATGTTTCAATTCAACATCGCTTTCTGTTTATGATGAAAATGAAAGAGTAAACAAATACTTCAATTGAATAATTCACTATGAAGAATATTATCATCAAGGATATGTTTGTAATTTATCCAATATTGAAATAATATAGTAATATTATTAACAATCTCTTCTATATACTTGTTTATTTTGCATGGATAAAATTATACTTTTATGAAAGTCGAGCAATAAAAACGTAATTAAGATGATTTATTTCAAACGATTAAGGAGACATAACATGATTGATTCTTCCTTTCACATCTATATGTATTTGTTTATGGGCACGTACAAAAAGAAAAACTGACGAACCATAGATAAACTTGTCCTTGACAATTTTTAAATCGTTCTCAATACACTGAGTGATCGATTAAAGATACAAGCAATTTTATTCTATTAAAATATTCTGCATAGATATGTTACAGAGGAAATTAACATCCAGGGGAACTTAAAATTTTAATTTGTCCTAGCAAAATATTAGGGGAATTTAAAATTGCCCTAGAAAAAAGTCAGGAGAATTTTAAATTGCCCTGCAGGGGAAATTAAAATTTTAAGTTGTCCTAACTTTTTTCTAGAGCAATTTTAAATTCCCCTAGAATTTTAATTTCCTCTGTAACAGATACATTTATTTCTTTTTCTTTTATGTTTTGTAATCAAATTAACCGTATTTCCTTTCATTTCTCGAAATTATTTTAAGACATGATATTTTTGATTCTTTGAAGAAAATTTTAGTTATAAATAAAGTGTTAAGATGAGAAAGTATTTCTAACTTTCACCAATTAATGGTTAATAGGTACAACAGCTCTGTAGAAAAAAATGACACAGAATTACAGTAAAAACAGTCACGACTAATTCATATTTGTATAGAGCAGTATATCATATGTCACCCTAAATATTAAATTATTGATGCACTCAATCGAAGATCGGTTTTTTTTTGCTTTGCTTTATAACTGTTCAATTGACTACAGATCATAGAAAAGATGTTCTTGAGAATATTCTTAATTTTAAGATTGAAGTTAAAACAGTAAATGAAATTGATTCGTAACTGATATTAGAAGCTATTCTATTGTATCCTTTTTTCTTATGAATTCTTTACTTTTTCGGAGAAAAAGTCTTGATTCTTTGTCAAATGTCAGTCTATTCTAATTCGCTTCAGTTTTCACCGAATGTATATTTTTAATATTTATGTCGATTGACTATTTTCATTTTTCTTCATAAACAGTCGTATTAAAGTGTGAATATTCGATCTGTGCTAGAGGAAACGTATTTGAGTCGTTATAAAAAAAGAAAAAAATACGAATACAGATTGGCTTAAAAATCACCTCATCGAAAGTAAATTTGAATATCTTCGTATGATGTCACCAAATACGCTAATTTTTTGGTCAACGGTAAAACTTTAAAACTTTTTTATTAACTATTATCGTTAGTCGCGTTAAAGAAATTTTACCAATTAGTAAATACGAAAAATACATGAGAAGTGCTCTATATATAATTTTTCGTTTTCATACAACATTGAAAGAAATAAAAATGTTTAAATGATCGAATTCGTGTTGCATAATTGAAGTCTTTTTAGGTATCAATATAATAATATTTCAAAAACTAGAATGTTCTTGCTCCGAATACTTGTAAGTATGATGTAGTTATAATTCATTGTAAATATTTTGTCTCAATAAAATTATCTAGCAAACTGATACGTAGTTGTGAATAAAAAACCAAACCTAGAAGGTGTCAGTTATTTATCATTACAAGATATTATCAACTTTCCTCATAAAACCAATCGGAATAGCTCTATTATCAATTCAATACCAAATGATTAGGTCTGTTAATAATTAAAATCAATTATTAAAAAATTTTCTAAAGAATCTGACATAACGATAATAATTATTCGTTATTTCTACAAAATGATCGCATTGAAACATCTGATAAAATCTTATCATTATGCTAGACTCATGATTTGATCAAACGTATAAAAATAGCTTAAAGTGAAATAACATTTTATTCCGTTGATATAAAAATATGTAATATAATATTTTTTTTAATGTTACCAATACATCATTATTTTCTTTCTGTTCTTCCGACGCACGTTGTTTTTTGTATATCACAAATTTTATTAAGTCTACATTAATTGATCTATGTATTTATATTAAAATAAGATAATAATAATGACATTGATTATATCAACAAAACAAGATGATAATATTGAAATATTTTCTCTTATTTGGCTCGATAGTTCAGTTAATCAATCACCAGAAAATCTTCAATGTCAACGAAAACTTCGAACATCAATTAATTATCTTAAAACATTTGAAGATAGTAATTCATGTGAACAATATATTCGAAATCTTTCTCAATATGATCGAATTATATTAATTGTTAGTGGTCGATTAGGACAACAGATTCTTCCTTGTATTCATAATTTTCGACAAGTTATTGCAATTTATGTTTATTGTATGGATAAACAAATCAATGAACAATGGACAAAAGAATTTAGTAAAGTAAGACATATCTTTATTTAAGCATCTTATAATTAGTTCTATTTTTAAATTTATTAATTGAACAGATATGAATTGCATTATGTGATTTGGATCTAATTGATTATTTTTCAGCATAATTCGAATAATTAAAATCTAATTTTAACATATTTTTATATTGAATAGGTAAAATCTATAATTACACGAATAGAAGATCTTGCTGAAAAAATTCAATTTGATCAAAGAGAACGAGGACATGATAAATTTGAACTTCCTTTAATCATTAACTTTTATAATCCAAATATAATTGATGCACAATCAATAACTGGATCTAATAAATATTTTATTCAATCACAATTAATAATTGATTATCTTCTTAATATGCAAATTATTAATATGAATAAAATAAACTTAATTAATTTATGTAAAGAAAAATATAAAAATAATGATACAGAATTAAAATTAATTCAAGAATTTGAACATACTTATTCATCAACACGATCAATATCATGGTTTACAAGAAATTGTTTTTTAAAACGTTTATTAAATAAAGCATTACAAATACAAAATATATCTTTATTACTTAATTGTTTATTTTTTATTCGTGATATTCAACAACAAATAGAAATGAATAAACCATTATTATCATCAATTAAATATGTTTATTATTGTCAATTAATATCAAAAGAAGAATTAGAAAATTTTCAAAAATCTATTGGACAATTTATTTCAATTAATACATTTTTATGTACAAATCCTGATCGTCAATATATGTTTTCAATTTTACAAAATTATGAAATATCAAATAATTTAATAAAAGTATTATTTGAAATTGATACAAATTGTCAATTACATGAAACAAAATTATTTGTTAATATAACATTTTCTAATATAAAAGAAATACTTTTTATGATTGGATCTATTTTTCGTATTGAAAATCTTATTCATGATAAAACTGGAATTATTATTATTTCTATGATAAAATATAATAAAACAATTTTAGATAATTTAAATAATGAATTTATGAATAGAAAAAAAACTCTTCTATCATTTGGTCATATGTTATGGGAATTCAATAGATTAGATGATGCTGAAAATGCTATTATTATTTAATTCAAAATTTATCTGATAATCATGAAGATATTCCTAAATGTTATCATGCACTTGGAAATATAGCTTATGATAAAGGTGATTATAATATAAGTCTTAAATGGCATGAAAAATCTTTAAATATAAAAAAGAATACATTACTAGAATTTGATTCTAGTTTTGCATATAGTTATAATAGTATAGGTGCTATTTATCATCAAAAAGGAGATTATGAAAATGCATTAAAATTATATAAATAAGCATTAGATATTTGGAAAAAAATTTATAATGAAAATCATTTATTTATAGCAATGTGTTGTAATAATATAGGTCTTGTTTATGAAGAAATTAAAAAATATTCTGAAGCATTTGATTATTATCAAAAAGTATTAAATATTCGTCAAAATATTTTATCAAATGATCATATAGAATTAGGTAATATAAATAATAGTATCGGTATAATTTATCAATATCTTGATCAATATGATCTTGCATTAGAATATTTTAATAAATCACTTATAATCTTTAAAAAATCTCATTATTCTAATGTACCAATGGTACTTAATAATATAGGTAATGCTTATGAAAATAAAAATGAATTTCAATTAGCATTGTTAAATTATCAACAAGCAATGATAATCTATCGTCAATTATTACCTAATATACATGATGATATTGTCCAAACTGAACAATATATACAACGGGTAATGACTAAACTTGAAAAATAATATATTTTATCTCGATAAATATATGTGAATTATATTTTAAATTGTAGGAGCTTTAGTATGAAAGAATTTGATTATTTTTAAAAATTATGAAATGTATTATAAAGATATTTTGTCAAGTTTCTTTCTGCCAATACTGAATTTCCAGTTAATTATTGCATTCAGTACTTTCGAAAAATAAATTTTGCAATCTATAGAATATATTAAAAGTTTTTTTTGTCTAATCATCATAAAAGTTCGTGCAAAGTGATCTTTTAAGAAATGACGAAGAAACTTTTGCAATCAATTTTTATTAAAGAATCATCATTCAATATGACGATTAGAGAGTCTGTATACAATCAATATTACGATCGTTTACAGCTGTATTTTTTTTGTCTTTGATCATATATTATAAACTTTAAATGCGTATTTGTGTTAGTGTTTTAATTGAAAAAAAAAAACGAAAAAGAAAACGATATAAAGACAGAATGCAACAATGAACTTATCTAATCACAGTTTACTAAATCATTCTTGGTTGTATAATAAAAACAAACGAAGATTAATCAATTAAATCTAAGAGTAAAGAAAAAAAATTAAAATTAAATTTATAAATAAATAAATAAAACTTACTTGCATTTAGTAAAATCCATTTCTGGATGAGCATCCATAAATCTGAAAAAAATCATTTCTTTTATATATAAACGAAAAATCTTCATAATTTACTTTTTAAGCATATCTTGTTTTTTTTGTTCATCTGAAGTTGGTAAACCAGCTTCACGACGATGTTGATCATACATCATTTTTTCTACCATACTTCGAGTTTCACCATCCAAATCGGATAACTATTTATTAAGACAAAAAAAATGAATTAATTAATAAAAATTTTATTAAAAAGTTGTACTTTAGAATTTTCCGGTTGAACTTTACGTGTATTGATTTCTGGATCAGATTTTACAACACGACTCCACCATTCCATTTTATTAACCTTAAAATTACATTGAATTAATATATATATAAATATATAATATAAAAATATACTTTTTCAATAACAATATGAATAAGTTTTCCATCATCTAATGTCCACATAGATTCTTCTTTTTTTAATTCACCAAATGTTTCACCATCAATAATTGGTGGATGACCACGAAGACCAACAAATAAATGCTATTTAAAAATATTTATATTTAAAATATTAAGATTATTTAACAATATATATATATATACTTTGCGTTCAAATTTAACAATAATATCTTTGGATTTTACACGAACGTTAAGCTTAATTGGAACACGTAACTAATTTTAAAGAAAAACAAAAACAAAAGATTGTAATAATTGATAGATATTTAAGAAAAAAAAACAACGACTTACATCGATTTCTTCAAGAGTTTGTGTCCATGAATAATCAGGTCCAGTCCATCCATTACCTGCATTTGGTTTTTCTTTTCTTTTATCTTCATCATTTTCCTCTTCTTCTTCTTTCTATTAATAAGAATTGATCTCTTTTTTTCCTTTTCACTAAAACTTCATTTATTGTTACCTTATCATCTTTAGTTTCTTCATTATCACCTGAAGCTTCCGTAATTTTTGCTTCTGGTTCTTTCACAACTGGAGTTTGTTCATTGGAAACTGATTTTTGTGCCTAAAATATAATCGATTATCTTCATATTGTTTATTTAATTGTATCTTCACTTTTTCTTGCAATTCAAATAATTAACTACTCGACATTTTGTCAATATCTGTGTTACCCAAACAATTGGGAAAAGGAAACTACTTTAGACTACTTTATCGAAGCATATACACTTATAATTATTTATTACTGATAGTCAATTTTTTGTTTCTGTATTTAATAAGAATCTAATACATACTTTAGCTTGAGCATTTTCTCGAGTAATTCTTTCAGCTTCTTCATCTGTAACTTCAACAATACGTGATGAATCATTCTTTTCAGATTCTTCTTCTTCACGTTTACGACGTAATTTTTCCCGTCGAACACGATCAGCCTTGTAATAGAAATAAAGAAAATTTTTTTTTATTAAAAATATAAATTTTATATTTTCTTACTTCATCTCGTTCTGCTTTATCTTTTTTATGTTTTTCTAATGCAACTTTTTCCCATTTATGAAATGCTTGTAAAATTAATTCTTCAGGTTTTTGTCCAACATTTGGACTTGTATATAAATCAGTTTTACGTGCAAAAAAACCAAAGAGTGTATCAAGTAACTATGTAAAAATATAAAAATAAATAAATAAATCAAGAAAAAGAATATATTTTTAAATACTTCATGAATTCCACCCGTATGTTGTGAAGCAATATTCATTAAAAGTGCATCATATTTTTCTTCGTCAGACATATTTGAAAACGAAAATTTGTGCAATAAAGGATTTTATTGAAATTGAAGAAACTTTATCAATTAGAGTCGTTTGTAAGAAATAACAATACTGTTCTTAATGATTTTTATGTCAAAGAAATCCATAAAATATAATATAGAAACGAAACAAAAATTTTATTGCTTTACTTATTTTATTATAAAATTTCACTATAATTTCTTAAAAATTAATAAAAAAAATTTGAAGAAATTTTTTTGAGAATTTTTATTATTAATTAAAAAACATTGGAGGACAAACTACAAGTTAGCCAATATGGATGATGATAGGAATAAGAATAAACCATTTAACTTGTTCTTTTCTTTTTCGATACAAATTTTTATTTATTATTTATACAAATAATTAATACATTTAATATCTTTTAGATTTCATTCGATTACCATCATGGAAAAAAATCCAACTGGCGGTGTTATGGCACGTGTTGTTAAAATTCTTGGTCGTACTGGCAGTCAAGGCCAATGTACACAAGTACGTGTTGAAATTATCGATACATCATCATCAAAACGATCGATTATTCGTAACGTCAAAGGACCAGTGTATGTTTAGTTTTATAAGAATTTTTCTTTTAAATATATTGAATCTATTTGTATTTTAGACGTGTTGATGATGTTCTCGTTCTTCTAGAATCTGAACGTGAAGCTCGTCGTCTTCGATAATCGTCAAAATTTGTTCATGATAACATCAATTGAACAATGACGATATTGTTTTTTATTTTCTATTTCGTACTCTTTTACATCAGAGTGTTATTAGAAAATTAATAAACAAAATCATACAATAAGATATTACAAAAATAAAAAACAAAATAAATATTTTATATATTTTATATATATTAATTTATTTTTATTTACGAATAATATTTGGATTTTTATCTGAAAGACAAAACACATATTTGAGTTATAGAGTCAATTTTCATTGCATTGAATAAAGTTAATGAGAATTAAATATTAAAATTATATTTTCGATCATCTAAATTTAATATAAACGAAATTTGTAAATAAAACATATGATTACCATATTTTATAACTCAGGAAAGTTTTTAAAAAAAAGAAAAATTAATGAATACATTTATTAACAAGGTTTTGACACAGTTCGACTTCACAAGCGTTTTCTGCTAGATTAATAGTAATTATAACTTATCTTAATTTTCTCGATCAAATCAATTGGAATACACATTGTGTAATCTTTAATGAGACCAAGATAACTCATTTTTTCTCTTGATAATTTCCTTTTGAAAAACGTTGAATTTTTTCTTTCATATCGGTATATCTAGTAAGTTATACTTAAATACTCAAAAATCTCGAAAATCTTTGACTAATAGAGATGTATACAACTATTTGAAAAAAAATTGTACAAAAGTAGGAATCGTTTTCATATTAAGTGGAATTACCATAGGCTTCAGCAAAAGTCGTAAGTTCAGCTAATTTCATAAAGTGTACTATAAAGACTTTTATACGAATCTTATGTATAATAATAATAAATTGAAAGAAACAAATTTAGTTAAACACAGTAGAAGAAATGGTTGATGATATGTTCATAACGTCACGTGACATAATAGAACGAATCAGCAAGATAAATGTTCTTTTTTTCCTCTATTAAATATCAAAAGAAATTCGGTTTAAAACCGAAAAAGCTTGTCAGTGCAAAATCTTTGAGATACAACGTGAAATTCACATATCTTCCTCAATATGATTTTATACTACAAAATATATTCTTTACGATATAGACTACTTTCTTCGTGGAATAGGAATGAGGAGGAAGGGGACAGAAAAATTCGACTTAAGACTTACATTTACTACTTTCATTCGAAAAATATGTGAGTTCTACAAAAACAATGATAGATGAAATTTCCAAAAGAGTTGGTAAAGTAGTAAAAAGTAACAAAACACAAATATATGATAGATGAATCCTATTTTCGTTTGATCAGGTTAATATGTATACTTATAAATAAGAGTGTTTCTCTTGTTTTTCTATTAATAAAATATTTTATTTAATAATCTGCCACGAACACTATACAAACATTAGCATAATATGTAATAAATATGTTCTATTATATATAAAAAATGTCAAAAGAGGAAAAGAAATCAATATTTCATTTTAAGTCATAACTATTTGAAAGATCATTAAAATTCAAGAAAAGTAATAATAATTTTCATTTTCTATTTAAAATTATATGCATAATCATAATGTAAAATAATAAATGTTTATTAAAAAATGTGAAAAAAAAATATTTCTTTTACAATATTTAAAAATGATTTTGATGTACATGTCCATTGAATGGCATATGTGGCTTGATTTTTCTTGGTATAACTGTTGGTGTTACTCGTCTTCTTTGTTTTGGTAATTGTTGTCTAGCTTGTAAATGTGAATTAAAATTTGCAAATGTTTCAACAATAATTGGCATTGGTAAATCAATAATTAATACTCCAACTATAGTTGTTATTGCACCAAATATCATTCCAACAAATGATTTTGGTACAAAATCACCAAAACCAAGTGTACTTATTGTACTTATTGCAAGCCATATACCTTCAACAACTGATATTAATTGATTATCAGATGAATTACTTAAACGTTCAGCATAATACATTGATGAACCAGCTATCATAATAGCAAGAAAAAAGAAAAATATTAATAAACTTAATACACTTGATGAATAAGACATTGATGTTATAATAACTTTTAAACGTGGATGAAGATTACATAATTTAAACATACGTGCTACACGTATTGTTGATAAAAGATCTAATGCAGCATTATAACCTTCAAAATGAAATGCATTATATAAAATATATGTAAAACAAAACCAAAATGTACCAAGAAAATCTAATTTTAAATTGAAAAATAAGAAAATTTTTTTTTTTTTTTAAATAAATCTTACCGATCCAATTAAGAATTGATGTACAAAACGTTCTTTTTGATGGTGTTACTAAAAATCGTAATGTTATTTCAAATATAAACCAAGAATTACCTAGATAAAAGAAGAAAAAAAAACTAGAAATCAAAAAGTCTGTTTTTTTGTTGTTTTAATACAAATCCATTCAATTATATCAAAACTTGGAACAATATATCTTTGGTGAGTATCATATACCGGTGTTTGTTCAGTTAAGTTATTATCTGTATAGACTGTTATAAAATTATAATCAGCTATTTCAAATATTGGTAATGTACGAAGAACAAATGAAGCAATTGAAAGAAGAATAAAAAACATTGAAAGAATTGCAAGTAACTAAAGATTTAAAAACAATAAAAAAAATTAAATAATCTAAAGGTTAGATAAAAAAAAATATTTAGAATTTGTTTTTAATATCAATTCATACTTAATTAATTTTATATAAGAGAGTCAAAAACAGATACCTTATATAAATACTTCTGTCTATTTCATTGCTTCTTTTTTTTCTTATAATTCATTATGATGCTGAAATTAAGATAATACACAAGGATTTAGTCATAAATTAAATTCTCGAAAGTACTAAAAGAAGATAGTAAGAGGAATTAGAAAAAACCTTTTTTTCAAAATATAATAATTATATATTTAATAAAAAATTAAATTTTTTGTTTACTTTAGCCATTATTGATGATCTTGGTTCTTCAAATAATTGCCATATAATAGTTTTTAAACGTTTACGTTTTGGTAATCGACCAGTTGTAATTAAATCAAAATCATCTTCCCAACCAAATTTTTTAATAATATCATCACTACTTGATCGAACTGTATCTAATTCTAATGAATCTAGTACTTGTAAAGTTTCTTGTGTTGATCGATGTTTTGTATAAGTCATCCTAAATATAAAACAAAAAAATATATCATTATTATTATTTTTTTTTTGTTTATATATAATTTACCAACAACAAGGTTCAACTTCTTCTCTTTGTATACCCCAATATGAAAGTTCATCTTCAAATAAAGGTCCACAAACATTTGTTGGATAGTGTAGTCGACCAGTTCGATAATAATTTAATATTTGTGAAAAAACTCCTGGATGACGATCAAAAAAATATTCATTTAATACAGGATCATAATAAGATAATTGTGGTGTTAATTTTGATAAACGTGTAGCTGGTAATTTTTTCAATGTTGCACGTTGTGTTTCAAATCGTGTACCACCAACATTAAGAACAATACGTGAATCGTTATTATTTACTGTATCGACAACTTTAACTGTTTTTACTAATGACATTATACAGGGTTTTTTTTTGTCGGAAACAATGTATTATAATAATATAAATATCATTATTATTTCGATATATATGTTTTTTTGGATAAATAAATTAGAAATAGTTTAACAACATGTAGAACGTTCTCAGTTTTTTACTATTGTAAGTACTACATATAAGAAATAACAAAGAAATGAAAAAGAAAGAAAAGTAATTTCTTTTAGTAATTTTCTTTCTTTTTTAAATAATATATCTAAGACAAAACAAAGTAAAATTAACGTTATACCTGAACAACAGCAAAAAAAAGACTCAGATAAAATAACAGTAATTTGATCAGTTACTACTCTCGTATGAGAATATTTTGTTTCAAAGTGTTTCTTAAGTTATGCACACATGAATAAAATATGAATAAAACAGTACCTTTCTTAAGAATATCTTAACAAAATGAGATAGATAATTAAAGAGAAAAAAAATTCTATTTCATCAAGAATACTTCATATTATTATAGATAAATTTAACTATAGAATAGAAATTTCTTTTTTATATTAGAGATACTTTAAATCTGTACCTCTTAAAAAAGATACTATAATATGATTTTATTTTATTTGAACTCTTCAAAATATATTAAGAAATAAATTTTACTGATAATTTCATCAAATAAAATTGCTAATGTTATTTTCCTTTATAAAAAAAATGGTTGTAATGAATATATTAATGTGTTTGCAGTCATCTATAAAGGATATCTGGAAAAAGAGGAAACAAGCAGTAATGACCTGTGCAATGTTTTAACTATGTTATTTATGAGTTAAATATCTAGAACTATAAGACAAGATCATTCAATAACTCAACCTTTTTGAAGGACAATGGTACAAATGTGTATTATATTTTATGTTTTCGACTGCAGAATTCTAATAAACTAAGATCAATAACTGCATAGATGAAAGTCATTTCTGGCTACTATTCTAATCCAACTTACACTTTTATCTATTTTTTCTTCAGCAAGAAATTTTGAAGAATAATATCACTAATTCTTACTGTTAAGAGAAACTTGATCAACCAAAATTCGATCTTAAAAGATTAATATGTGCGTGTTTTATAATCAAAAATTCCATTTTTTTTTTGGAAAAAAAATAGATATAGCTGTTATCATCTTCCAATTTGTTATTTTGCCAAAAAGTGATATTCTTTGTCTTAATTACCAAAGACTTATAGTAAATTTTGTTAATTAATATGAACAATGCGATTTTAATATACGAACATTATTAGACATGATGGAATCTAAGTCATATAATCTCTAGCAGGAAGCTAGATAAAATTGAATAATGTCGGACAAATAATATGAAGAAGTCAAACACAATACGAATGTCCAGTGAAAAGGAAGGAAAAGATATTAAAAAAATCTGAGTTTTGTCTGAGTGTCTTTTATGGACGATCCTCTTGTAGAATTACATTTTCATGTCAGAAATGTTTGTTGCTCTTGATAATTATTGAAAAATTTATTTCATATATTTTACTATATCAATAAAATATCTGAAAACAGATTTAAAATACATTTGAACTATAATTTATGATTATATGTTATCACTATAATTAAAAACATAATTCTCATGAATATATTTAATATATATTTAATGATTTATGTAATATGATATATTATATCAAAATATTAATTTCGATAAAGAGCTTTACTTTCTTCATATTCTCATTTTCTTGAATTATCCTTTGTCTTAATCTTTTAATATAAGAAATATCTGTTATTAGGAATGAAAGAAAGCGACTTTTATGCAGTATTATCTATGTAAATTTAAATAACAAACTTTAGACAAATTGTTTGTTATTTTAAAAACCTTTGAAAATAATACAATATTATATTACTTAAAAACAAATATTATACATCAGCAGTAGACAATTGAATTGATCGATACTTTATGTAGTTAAAGTATTCCTGCTTGAAGTAGAACAATGTTCCATTGAGAGAAGATATGGTCCAGCCCTTTTATACATATAAAATTAACTTTATCGATGTGATCTTCAATTAAATTTCTTCATATTTCATTCTATTTATTTTTCTTTTTAGTAGACATTTGCTATAATCAGTTTATCTTGATAAATGATGTACGAATATGTCAAGGAGTAATATGATATTTAGGAATAACAACGTCAGTTCTATCTTCAACAATTATTTGTATATCTCTCTTTATATACGTTCAAAATACTTGTTTTTTGTTTAATAATATGTCTTTAACTTGAATCTATTGATTGAATAGAGATCTGTTTGTTGTCAATCGACATCAAATAATGTCTGCCGACTATTCAATAGGAACAATACACCTTTTACTGATGATGACACATCACATGTGCACATATTGATTCTAAACGATCGATTGATTTAATATAAAAGGAGAAAATTATCTTACGAAAAAAAAAAACAGAAGGCAGACTTTTCATTCTTTAATAGCATTAGTATTCGCTTTATTTATCACGAACAATAGGAAATGACCGTTCCATTTAGTTATTCTCGTTTTAGAATTTATAAAAAAAAAAGAACGACAAAGAATGGTAAAAAATGAATGTCCATTAGTTATTCCCATATTTCATCAATCGATAATCAAACACATGTCGTATATTAAAGTAAAAGATTATATTGATGAATAGTCAATCATATATGAACATTTAAAACATATGGTTCGATAAATATCTTGATGTCGAGCCGTGACATGTCTAACACGTTGAAATATATAATGAATGGTGATGTAACAACAAAAAAAGACGATTTATATTCCTTACATCGGACTGCTATAGCCAAGGCTATCTTCTCTTTTTTTTTTCTCTCTACATCTTCTAGAATTCAAGGTAGATGTACGGTCGTCTTTTTTTTTTATTCTCGCTTTCTCTTTCTCTTTCTTCATTCATTCATCGTCACTTTTCTCATCATTTAAACATCCACCACGACAAAAAGAGAGAGAGAGAATATAGTGCAAGTGCAATCGACGACCGACTAAGCGCATTTATTCAATCGAAGAACATGCAACAGCATCAACAAGATGTCGATAGACGTCGATCTCGACTCATGAAAAATTGTAATAGAACAAGATATGATGATTTTTATACGAAATTAGAACGTATTCGTTTATCTGCTGCAGCTTCTTCTTCAAGTAAGTTTTCACAAACTAAACAAACACTTCTCTTTTTTTTTCTTTTTCTTATTAATTTAAACAAATTCTGTATGCATAAGGAATGATAATAATTAGGTCTTCATTCTCATCATCATTTCTAAATCATTTGTTGTACAACTGTCTCGTTTATTCTATATCCAATTGTTAAGAGTAAATACAATAAAAGAAAATCGGATCAGTATATCTGACACCTATATGATGTAACAAAATCCTCTCAAATCTTTTTTTTTATTTTTTTGAAAGATAAATTTTATCTAAAAAATGTCATAGTTATACAATCTTGTCTAACTTCCAAATTATCATCTCTTTATTAGTCTTTAATGAACTTTGTCATGAAGTGCTCTGAAGAAGACAAAAAAAAAGGTTCATTGAAGCAAATTGATTTTGACATGTGTGTTATAGTTTTTTCTTTTTCATTAGAAAAGCATCCACAACGTACAGCAACAGAATTGCTTGATGAATCAAAAGCATTTTTTGTTAAAAGTCAAGAAGTTTTACATAATCGACAAACACTTTCAAATAATCAACGAATGACACCAACGTTTCGAACAGTGTATGTTTTATTTGTCGATAATAAATCTTTGTTATTTTATATACTTTATTAGACAATCATGTCGATCTTCTAATCGTGATTATGAATACGAACAAAATCAATTTCAATTAGATCTTTCATTAAAATCATCGACATCTTCAGCAACAAATATTTCAGATTATCCATTTGAAAGTGTTAGTGTATTATCTCTGTCAGATCAAACAACATTTGATAGTACAAATAGTCCATCACATATAAAAAAAACAGTTGTACCATCATCAGTAACTATAATTGAACGTAATGCAAGAATTATTAAATGGCTTTTTCAATTACATAAAACTAATGAATTATCTTCTTTTAAATGTTCTTAATAAAATAAGAAAAATTGTAAATTCTTGTTTTAAATCTATTAATTGTTTTCATCGATTTTAAATTAAAATACGGAATGTCTCAAAAGTCCACCAAAAAAGTAAACTCATAAAATTTCACTATTGATCAAACTTAATCGACTAATTTTTTTCAGATGATAGATATCAGTACAAAATAAGTCTAATAATATCAAGTTCCAAAATCACAAACTTCATAAGATTGCTTTAATTGTTGAAGCGATAACTGGTGAATTGAGAAAAGAAAACCAATTTGAAGAGGTTTAAAGTCTTTAGACTTGATATTATTAGATTTATTTCACACTGATATAGTACAATGATTGTATATAAATGGTAACATAAGATGTGACCAATATAAAAGTCAGAAAAAATGCAGAAAATTGACGTATTGAAAGAGAAACACTACGAAATGGATTGAAAAATGTTATAGTCAAAATTTAGAACTTTAAATAGTATTTGTGAAGTTTGTTCATATAAATAAAAATTTTACACCGATATTTATCATCTAAAAAAATCACGAAATATGTTTATAAATTGTATGGATGATTTTTAAAAATAATTAAAATCACCATATGTCATTATCATAAAAAAAGAGCAACTGATACTTATTAGAATTATCGATCAAATAAATGAATACCAACTACTTTCCATACGCATCCTTTAAAATGTCAGTATTCATTACAGATTTAATGACTAGTTTTTATATGCGCAATTTCTGTAAGACAGAAAAATATAAATAACATATAATAACATTATATCTAATTTTTATATTTCTGTCGTTTTATAACACTGATAAGATATTCAAGACACAAACACGACACATTTTATTAAGTAAAAAAAAAGTATAAACCATAGATAAATATAAAAAATGGCTCAAGCAATGTTCCACACAAAAGGTGTAATTAATAAACAATCAAAATCATTAGAGAATGAACGTCAACGTGCAACGACACTAAATCCATTATTAACAACAACTAATGAATTACCACCACAAACCAAACAACGATCATCTTCATTTTCGAAAGCTGTTCATCAACTTTTCGGTTTTGTACAACGGAAGTTATCACATACGGATGATGAAGATGCACATCAACTTACTGATATAAGACACAAAGACTAGATAATAAGTTTACTTTTTTATTAAATAAAAATTCATAAATATATCAATGCTATGCCCTTAATATCATGAATGCTTTAGAAACAGTTTTTTTTTTCGTATAGAAAGGAGTATTATCAAGGTTAGATTTGTAAAATATTAGTCAAAACTATGTATTTGAGGGTATTGTTTTCTTCGACCTTGTCTACCATAGAGTTTTGAGAAAAAATAGACGATGTGACTATTCATATAAGAACGATCAGTTGTACTAGTCACAAATCCTCAATTAGTCCTGTTTACCAGTTAAATTTTTCAATATAGATGATTCTTCAAAAAATTTTATTAGCAAAACAAAATTATAAAATTGTTTTCTTTTCAGTTAGTTTCAATTTCTTGTAGTAAATAACTAAATTTTGGCTACAATACACTTTCTCTAATAATTTATGCTTGAAATTGACAGCTATAATTGCAACCTTCAGTAAACATCGGTGTACCACCAGATAGTGGCTGTTACTTCAAGTACCAAGATATGTCGGCGATTACTTAAGTAAATATATGACATGGATACATACATTCGAATACACTCTATTCATGTATAGACTTAGTTTTTCTCAACAATATTATTGAGCAAAAGAAGGTATATGTTTTTTAAAAACCTTTGTTTCTGCCAAGAAAAAATTGTTTTACCACTAGTGTATTGTATTTTTCTGAACAAAAAGAAAAAGCTTGATTTTCGTTTAAAAACCAAATAGTAAAATAGAAAAACTTCATTTGGACATTCTTATTAAAAAAAATTTGTAGAATGCGATTTTTTGATCAAGCAGAAATAGCTTGAAAATTTCGTTGCAAGTAAGTATTGCAACTGTAAAATTTCATATAGAAGCAGAGTTGTTTCTATATAACAGATTTAAGCATAAAATCTTTTTTTCTTCAAAATGAAACGTTAATGAGATTTTTACATCCTTTTATTGCAAGGAAATATACACTATTAGAAAAGTCTATCATATAGATGTTGCTTCTTGATATGAAAAGAGAAAGGATAAAGATGAGTCTCAGTTATTGAATGTTAATGTTGTCACTCTCATTCTCATTCTTATAACGAGATGATCCATAGATCTGTCTAATATCTCACTTTCAAACCAAAAATGTTTTATAGTCGAATCTATTATTAAAAAACAATCCTATGTCTACTTTAAATTTCACAGTCATCAATAAACTTTGTACCAAATCAAAGACTCATCGAAAGAGGAATTTATCCATACGAATCAGAATATGTTGATGATTATTTAATAAATTTTGCTAGTGCAATAGAATTTTTGATCATCTTCCAAACATATAAATGGGTGAATGCAGTAATATGTCTTTGAAAATTGTGATGGAGCAATTGAAAACCTCTCTACCTCTTTCAATATTGTTTTTACATTTTTATTCGGAAAAATTTGTGAACCTCCTCTAAACTGAAATCGTTCCGCCACCCCTGTAATGAACTCTATTCGTTATCGTTTTTGATTTTTTCTGATAAAGAACATCTATCAAACATATACATTCATGTGTATACACATCACATACTCTCTTTCTAATATTGTTTCAACCTTATACTCTTCTGTTCATGTTACGTCTATTGCGTTATTCATTGAATAAAACAAGGACAAAAAAGAAAAAGATTTAACGAAATCTATTTTGAAGTGGAAATAACGATGTATTTTATCTGATGAGCTCTTCTGAGGATTACTGCATTTAGATGAAGTGCAAAGATACTATTATAACACTATCGAGCAGAAATATCTATAACAAGAGAAATAAATAATCGATCTAAATACTTTCTAATCTCTAGAATTGATTTATTAATGTTAGTAGTATTTAAATCAAACGTATTAAAATTTAATTTTTTTGATTAACGTTTTACAACTAATTATTTATTTATTTCGAATTAAAAACAGTATAATTTTAATAAAAAAAAATAAACAATTCGATGAAAATCAAAAGTTTAATATCGGGTCAATTGATTCGAGTGTAAAATGATACGTTATGATTTTAATCTTTACTTTCATATAATAGACTATTCGAACAAAATCAACTTGTAATAATTCACTTTATATAACTAACACTATATATATATATATATGTCAATCAATTCTGGGATACAAAAGAGTAAAAATATTGAAAACTAGTTTTATTAGATAAAATAAACTTCAGCGTACATGTACAAAAAAATATATATAACATACGATACAAAAATCTTTGCACAAATGTCCGATTCTATTATATAACATTGCCATCTGCTAAATCAATTAAATTTTATTTGGTTAGCAAGAGTAACGTCTAAGTTACAAATTTTTGTAGCACATATACATATATTTTTTCATAACGAATCTGAGTAGAAGAAAAAGCCGAAAACTAAAGATCTCTAAAAACAGCTCTTGTAACTTCACTTTCGCACAAATATCATTTTTCTTACTTCATTTTAATATATGAAGAAAAATAGAGAAACACTTTTGGTGATGATTTTTGTAGTAAAGAGAGAGTTCTTTCCAATGGTGTATCGGGAGTTAGATTTACTCTCAGTTTCTATATCAAAATGTAGCTTTTTCTGAAAGAAACTGTACAATCTAGTCGTTTCAACTGTATGACCTTTTTTCAGCAATAAAAAAATAATTTTTTAAATTGTTTTCTTTTTCTGCAACGCTTCTATAATTTGATATATTTTGAACAAATAACGCATGCTGTCATTCAAAATTGATAGTTCGTGCAAAAGATTCTTTTTTTAATAAAAATTTCAATCTTCAAATTTTTCTGATTAGAGAATGACGAATGAATCTAAAAAATTTTACTAAAGGCAATATCGATAGCGCTTTTGATGCACTATAATATAGTGTTTATTTTTGTTAGAATTCGATTTATGTAGCTGAAAACAATAGAGAAATAAAAGCTATTCAAATTGTAAAAGTGTTGCAAAAACTTTTTCAGAAGTATTTCGTTTTTTGATTTTCCTTCTGAAATTTGTTCTAGAAAAATATGTCTGATACAAAATTTGTGATTCAGACATTGTTCTTTTCAACAAAAATAAAATCTGATTAGTTTAGAAGTTGGCAATATGGCATAATAGAGTAGGATATTTATATAAAGACTGTTGCATCACATATTATAAAAAAGAGTCCAATATCAATTCAAAGTCTGCTAGTACTGGTATCGTTCATTTATATTTCTTTCTTCACACAAGTCATTACGCAATCATTAGAAATTTATAACATAAAACAGAAATGAACGTATTCCAGTAGGAAAAATTCAACTATATGTATATTATATAATCTACATAAACTTCAAAACAATTTTCATCGATCGCATCAATACGATTGTTATATTCTCTTTTACAATATTAAACTATTTGGAGAAACACAGTAAATTTTATGTTTTGACAAACTGTTTATTCTTCTAATTTCAATCAATAACAGTAACTGATCATTGTCACCAGCTACTTACACGTAGTAAACAGATTTAAATCGAAGAAATATTTCTCTCGCTAAAATGAGTAAATTGCATGAAATATTGAAAAAAAAAACTTTAGATTAATATGAATCAAAATTTTTGAATAATCTTTGTAAATTTTTTAAGATATTGTTTAATTTTATAATGCACTATAAAACAAGAATGATGATATAGAATCTTTTTTTGTCTATCATTTACATTTGTATATTCTATTCTACTAGTTATTTATTGAAAAAAAGAGAATTTTATGTAAGTCGTCAAATGTTCATCTGTATTCTTTACATAATTGGAAATGTTCAGAGTTATTAACAAATAATTAACACAAGTAGATAGAACAAAGATCAACTCAGTAGTTTATTACTTCGGATTAAATTTATCTTCAAAATAAAAGAAAATAATTTTATCTCCATGATATATATGTGAATGATTGCTATCAAAGAAATATTTAATGCTAGAGAGTGTATTAGACGTTTGGCGACACAAGATGATCATATTATCGATACATAGATTTTGACAATCGACATAAACGAAAATACAAAACAGAAATCAATACTTTTACGTATAGATAATTTTATATTTACAAAAAAAAACTACACTTTTTAGAGGCACTCTTTTCCCAATTACTAACAAATTTATCTTCATATTCTTCAATTCATTTCTCCATTTTCCTCTACTTAGACTGATAAACAATACTAAATAACTACTCTTGCACATCTAATTTTAAGAAACAAATAATAAGTTTCTTTTACTCATCTGACATCAACACATTCATTTTAGTCTTTATAAATAAGTGTTTCATCAATAGATACTCTCGATTTCTTTTGGCGACAACAGGCAATTTGTGACATGAATGAGTATTCATATATATTATTTATTCCGTTCGCTGCAAGTGCGTTCATTATCTGGATGCATACACATTTATATATATAGCGATGTTCTTACACAGAAACTAAACATCTTCAAATACAACATAAAGTGCTCAAAGTTTAGTCAGAAATGACATCCTTACCTTCAACCACCGTAAATCATTATCATATAGATGTTTCTTTCTTTAATAAAGTAAGTTACAACTTAAACAGCGTGTTTTTAATTGAAATCTACGACAGTATCGTTAGGTACTCTGGCTCTTGTCAACAAAATATCTATTAGTATTATTTTAATTAATTTTTCTATATTAAAACATATCTTTAAAAACTGATCCCTATGATAGAAAGATGCAATAAAACACGCTTTACAAAACTGCCTACGAATGACTTCTCTCAATTCATACAGCAAGAAAATTAAATTATGCAAGTGAGCTGCATATCCACGGTTAATTTTTATTTTTTGTGACGCATATTTTCAAGCTTATAATTTTCTTACTATATGAGTTTGAGAAGATCAGTCACAGGATGTATTGTAGAGCGTCTTTTGATGCATCTTTCTATCATAGAGACCAATTTTTAAGTATATGTTTTTTTATAGAAAAATTAATTATACAAATCGAGTCGAAACTTCTGACACACCCTTCAGATATGAGAACTGATTCAAAAAAAGTAAATAACAAGTTATTACCGATTGAATATTTTTAGTGAAAATATGCTTCTATATAGAAAGTAATATAACTTCGTGTGTCTAATATTATACATATCAAATATCTATATTTTATAAGATGATTTTAATTATTGTTTTCACACGTGTAAATCAAAAATAAAGTTCAATTTTTTTCTTTGATAATTTAGCTGATGTTTGAGTTATCACTGCTGTACGATTTTTTGTTTGAATATGATAATTTTGAGTAATGGACAAATTTCATGATATATGCATTCATCTGTAAAAAAACGAAAATCATCTTGTTTTATCAATTTTCTGATGAAAGTCAGTTAAAATTAATTGTTTGTTTTTACTTGGATATTTCATATTTGCATGATAAAACCATAATAATAATATTTGTTTCAATTTCATTAAAAATCATTTCTTGACTTAATGCTTTATCATCACTAGAAATGAGCGATCATATGAATTATCTTCTTGTTGAGGATTCTTTATAAACAGAAAAAGGAAAAAAAAAACAATATAAATGATGCTACGTACATAATCTTATAATATTGTTGATGGAGCATTTAATCGAATGCATATATTGAAAAGGACCTAAATATTCTACAAGAACAGATGAATAAGGTATGAACAAAAACAAAATTCGAAATTTACAAAAAAAGAGAAAATTTTTTAGTGATGTATTCAATGTGATGAAAAAGAAAAAAGTCAAACAGAATTCCATTGGCAAATAAGTGTAACATACTAAGACGAGGAAGATCATCACGTTTTGACTAATGATGTAACAAATAAGCAAAGTATGACTTTTACTTTCGAAAATACCATTGAGATACTGTGTACTTTTTCAGTAATTTGTAAAATACACTACCTTTTCAAAATTATAATTGGCATCAGCATTTTGCTTTTCCTTGAGGTACTTAATATTAAAATAAATGGTGTAATTTGCAGCGAATTAAATACTGTAGTTAAGAGATGCGTATTGATCGATGTATATACCAAATCATGGATTGACAAACGAAAAAATATAGAAGAATGTTGAGACGATCATCAAATGATAATTTACGATTGGAAAATGTTGAATCAATCTAAATAAACCATTGGTATGCATTTTCATTGCCAAAAAATGGTGATAATATGATCACGAAGAAAGTCAAGTGAAGATGGCTTTTCATCTAAAACACTTGAATAATTGTCATTTAAATCGGATAGTTTTTCTTTATTTAATTCACATACTTGTTGTTCTTCTTGAATTTGTTAAGTTAATTATTGATTTGAATGAAGTGAATCATCTTCTTCTATTCTTTCTTCAACAGTTAAAGCTTTTGATTCAAGTTGTTTTTGCAGATTTGCATTATCCGTGAATAAATTTTTAGTTTGTACATTGGTAGTTTGTGTTTGATCATCTGAATAATCTATATATTAGTATTATTCTTTGAACTCATTGAAGAAGATGATATATGAGGTAACAAAGATGATTTTTTTGTTATTATTTTTCGTTGTTTAAATGGTACTTGAAGATTTTGAACTATTGTATTTGTTAATAAAATTTTGGAACGTGTGTTCATAAATTTCTGTTATAATCGTAATAGAATAAAAGAAGATGCAAATTAATGAAAGCCAAGGGCCACCAATTGTTATGTATCTAATGGACAAGCATTTATTTTGAAGAAAAAAAGATAACAAGTAAAAACAGATGTATATATAGCGAGAGAAAAAAAAATACTTATAGTTAAAAGTGAATAATATATGTTTAGAGAAAAAAAGAAAGAAAATATATGATTGTGTATATAACACATAGATCATAACAGTATTCTTTAACAAATGTAGTGAACATGATTTGATAGTATAATTTTGTTTTTACTTATATTACTGCATCATATTCATGAAGTCAATTTTTCCAATGTTTTTTTTAGATGTTTTATATATTTTCATGTTGCACGCCACAAAAAAATACCAATAAAACAAAAAATACATATAAAACAAACAACGAAAATGAAATAGAAACTACAAATAAAACAAACAATACACATAAAATGAGAAATATAGTAAGTTAGATATGCCCAGGTCGACGAATACGGTGGTATACGGGCGTATTTCTCTGCGCACGATCGTTTACGACCGGATGGTTTCGACCTGGGTGGTTGCAAAGGAATTATTTATTATAGAGTGGTTTTATTTTAGGAAATATCTTGTGTTAACGATCAAATTTCACGTCGAGATTTCGGATGCCAAACATCAACAATTAACAACTGTCAATTGGTTTCACCATTTTCTAACAATGACCGCTCGTATCATCACAAAAATGGGCAACCGACAATGATTACTAGTTATCAATCAAAAGCAAACAATATAAGTCGTCATTATCCTGTTGAAAGTAACGACAGTTTATTATCAGCTTATCACAACCAGCATCAAGATTCTTCACCTAAAACTAATAGTACGCTATTATTGAACTCGCGATTGGATGTAAAAAAGGCAAAAATTGTACGTTTTGAAAACTATATTTCATCAAAAACAATTGATATTGAAGAGGATGCGTATTTTTCATGTGTTGATAATTAAATTTTTATATTGTTGTTCTTTTACACAACAAGTAACGCTCGTCTATAGATTCGCTTATCTCTTTCTTGTGAAAGTGTTGCTTCTAAACTGTTAACAAATTGCTTATTTACATAGTTCCATGATTCGAAATTAGTACATTCACACTGCTTTACTCTACCAAGTGTATCCATCTACATGCTTGAGATTCACATTCTAAGCAAAAAGTTAGGCTGATTTTTTCCAACACTAAGGTGAGATTAAAAAATTTTATCATTCGCTACTCTTGCCGCCTAAATCTCATCATCGATGATAGATTCCGGCTTTTACATCGAATATTCGTGACCAACTTTTATTTATAAAATATTCATGGTTCGCAACAAAGTCTTAATTAATTAATAAAGTTGATCTTAGATTCGGATTTTCAGCACTCGATTCCCCTCTGGTCAGATTTTATGGAAAAAATCATTGTCTGTACTTTCGTATTGTTTGATCAATCGGTGAAGTACAGACATACAAGCAAACAATTTATGCTTGCGAGATTCTTCTCAACAAGAAAGCGAATATTCTTATTTTGTACTTGAAATAAAGCACATAATGTAATTTTGATAGTATTGTTTTTTTTGTACCCACTCAGACAAAAATTTTGAAAAACGCGTTTAAACGTACAAACCGGAACCGCGATTGTAAGCAATTAACGCCCATTAAAAAAACGCTTGAAAATGCGTTTATCGACGTTTTTTATTGCTTTCTTAGCGTTAAAACGGCAAAAATTTCAGTTTTTGAACGTCAAAACACATTGTTCAGAGCCGTAGAATAGTAGCGCGTTTAAATGCATTTTTCAAAATTTTTGTCTGACTGGGTACTCAATATTGTCATGTTATACATAGAATAAAATACATGATATCAGATCCATAACTTTTGAAAAGACTTTGTTTTAGAATCATATCTGAAAATACAACAGAGACTATGATATCGGCAACCCGATCAATAGAACTCAAATGGAATATGCTTATCACAGAAAGAAAGGAAGATTATTCTGTATGTACCTTTTTGCCTAGTAAATTCTTATTTTCTTGTTTTTTTGAATGTCTTTCATATATGAATAATTCCAATAAACAGAACAATTAAACAAATTTCAACAAGTGTTATGATAAATATTATTAAGGAACTTTTCTTTTTTTTCCTTTTTGATAAAATTCACTGAGATTTAACATTGTTTATAGTTAAATTTGTTTGTTGAATAGTGGTAGTCGAATGAACAGTATCACTGGATGTATAAAAATATTTTACTATTTTAGTTTCGGTAGAAGGAAAAGTTTTGTCAATTTATCAGTGGTGATGCGAGGAGTTCGGAATAGGAAATCTCTCTCATTCGGAGGAAGAGCAAAAAACAAAAATTTTTCTCTTGTCATCTATGGGATTCTTTTCGAGCTAGACAGATTTTCCAATGATACTTAAATTGCTCAGGCCATATTTCGTACTTTAGTAGTCAAGATGTTACATCAAAAAAGCTTCATCTGTTCTTTCATTTTGTTCTTTATTCAATTTCTGATATAGCTATTCTGGTGCGTAAAATAACATTGAAAAAGTGTAAATAAAAAAGTTGATATTTCGAAAGTCATCATAGTGTCCCAAATTTTGGAGAGATTGGAATAGTAACACACTTGTGCACATGTGTTATTGACATCTTAGAATTCTGTGAAATTCTATAAAATCGAAAGAAATTCTGAATTCTAGAATTCCGTGGTTTATCTCCTATACTAGCAATTGGTGTGTCCGAACATGATTTGAATTTATTAATCTTTTTCTAGGTGAAATGATCTGTTTTTATTTGATGAATATCAAGAATTGACGAAAATTGTTTGATAATCTTCTTCAAATTTGGAGAACAGTGACCCACTAAAATTTTTAAACCTAAGAAAGTTTCAGAAAAATTTTCCGAAATGGAAAGTGTAATTTCCTTATCTATGAGCCTATCATCCCTGAATCAGATATATACATATAACAGATATTTATTTCTGCCGATGATATTATCAAGATTATATTATGCAAAATTTTAAAAAAATAATATAAACAGCGGCAAATATGAAAGTTAGGATAGATCATGAATATCCCGAAATGTTTTTTTGCATTTTGGACAATAGTTTGCTTCTGAACAAACTGAACATAATGACATACATTTGGGAGAAAGTATATGTTGACAATTAGGACATTTATCAAAAAAGCTTTTCAGCATTGATGAAATTGTAATAGATTGTTTTTCAGGGATGAGTTTTGATGGACTACGAAAATCTTTACAATCAGTATCATAACATTTTCAATAATAATTCTTTCCATTGAATCTACTATGAAATTTATTTGATTATTGTTATGATGACGATAAACATTATCATAATATCGATAGGAATCAGTAATTTTAAAACGATATGTTCCATTCTAATTAATTGGTCATATTTTACGAATTCGACCATCAACACTTGGACACTATCCCACTGATAAATTATTCAATGTCAGCATATTGATACAGTTAGCTTATTTTAGTAATATGTTTGACGATAAAAATATGCTTGTTTGAAATCCTGGACTGAGAGACGTCTCAAAATCTAACACATTTTTATATATTGGCGATGGACGGTTGTTTTTCGAGCAATATTCTTGAAGACGACCTTACAGCGATTCAACTGTAATTTTCAATTATTTTATTTTCGACCATTTGTCTCAAATCATGAATGATAAATCGAATAATCGATTCGTTTTTGTGTTTTTTCATTAATCTTATAAAGCGAAAGAGAAAGTCATGTATGCTTACATAGACATATGCAGTTTACTACTCTAGTAAATATATTTAGCCGTCTTTTGATTTTTGTGAAAGAAAGAATATATCGATTGAGTAAAAGATATGTAGAAAAATTTTTCTGTTGACATTTTTTATTCTATTATAATAAGAAAATTTTCGACCTTATACGATTGTTTCCAATAATATATTAGAACTCTTATTTTAATATTACAAACAGAAAACAAGATACAATGAAACGAAAAATGTGAAATTATATGTATTGCATAGTATAACTATTGATATGACTAACATTTGTCACCAGATAAATTCAATTAACTATAATTTAAAAATAATAGACAGATAAAAATAAATAATACTTTTAAAGTCAATAGCATTATTGAAATAATTATGATATGAGATAGAACATAAAACTTGAGTTATATCAATAAGTATATAGGTATTTGAAATAAATTCATTGAAATAAAAATTAAACAAAATAAATTTCTGTTGTTAATTTCATTCGTGTTATTTATTTTCATTTGTCTATTATTGTATAATGATAGTTAATTGAATTTATCTCGTAACAAATGTTAGTCATATCAATAGTTGTACTATACAATACATATAATTTCACATTTTTCTATTCATTTTATTTTATTTTCTGTTTGTAATATTAGTATAAAAGTACTCTGATATTTTATTGAAAACAAAACTATAAATCATAAATTTCCTTATTATGGTAGAATAAAAGATGTCAAAATAACAAAAAATTATTAATGAATTCATTCTTATAAAAACGGTTGCTACACGCAACGCGACAAATCTAGGATATTCTGTAGAACTTGTCACAGTTTATGAATACTTTTAACTCAGTACTTTCTCTAGGGATAATAACAATTTGATTTTATTGCTATTAAAATATGGATAAGTAAGAGGTTTAATTATTAATATTTCTAAGTGGAATTCTGCTGGTTCGAGATTTCGTTTGTTTTTTAATCTATAAAGACGTTTGATAATTCATAATCACAATCAAACCCTAAAAATGATGCATTCACAGTCTTTTTTGAGTTCTTCAGCAAATATTTGTAGAATGTAATCGTTTCTTTGTCTTAATCATTTCATATGCTTCACTCTTGAATTTTCAAATAAATGTTTTTAATAGCGAGTCATGATCTTTAAACAATAAGATATACTATATCTACTGACATCTTTCTATCTAATTTGAGCTATTGGTTGTTCAACAACAATTCCATAATGATATAATAAGTAAGTGATGACCTTCTTTCGTTCACTTCTTATCTAAAAAACATTGTTCACTGATTAAAAATTAAGATGATTATACATTATTTTACTCTATTAATTAGTCTTTTGTTTATTATTATTAATGCTAATCCAACAAAATCTCAACATTCAGCTATAAGTAAAAATAAAATATTTAATTTCATAACTGTTTAAAAATATTTTCTTTTATTAGATATTGCGGTTAGTGAGCATGGATCCAATGATATTATTAAAAATGATTCAAATAATCAATCTTGGCAAACAACAACTGGAAAAACTTTAATTCGGTATGATAAAATTCTTTGATAATCAAAATTTAATATCAATCTATTTTTTAGAGTCACTCGTCTTGATCATAATTCTCAAAAATCATTAGTACATTATCGTCATCGTCGTGATATAATAGAGTAAGTTTATTTTAATAGATTAGATATAAATTCTTCCCGTTCATATATGAGATAACAAAAGATTCATTATATTATCTATTTTATTTTTATACTTAAGTATAGACAACATGATAAATATGAAACAATATAGCGTAATGAAATAAACAATTCTTCCGCATACATGCGCTCTTTTTTGCTAATGACTTTTATTCCTTTTCATTGATTTAATTATAATAATAACTATTTTTATTTTTGTTCTTCATAGTACGGACGAAATTTGGGGTATGGCAAAAAAAGTAATTTATTAAAATTAATAGATTGTTTTTTTTTAATATAAAATATATATTATATATTTAGTTAGCAATAGCAGTATTTATTCTTGTACCACTATGTATTATTTGCTGTATTGTTACGACGATTTATATATGTATTAAATGTTGTTGTGATAATAATAAAAAACAAAACCAAAGTAAAATTAAAAACCTTTTTTTTAGATAATATTTAAATTAATTTAAAATTTAGGTTTTACAAGTATGCCACAACCAGTAGTTATTCATACAAGTTCACCAAATTATCAACCACAATGTCATCAACAACAAGCACCACCACCACCACAAATACGGGCTTTAGAAAATCATCCAATGTTACCTCAACCAAGTGCACCACCTCATCCTCATGATGATTCTTATATAGAACGACCACCACCTTATGAACAGATCTGTACAAGTAGATAATTAAATTATATTTATATGAAAAGTTGTGTTGTGTCAGATTTTGTCTGAAGTATTTTTTCGTGTCTACTGATATTTATCATCTCAAAAATCGAGCATTTTTTCTTAAATATAACAGATCTTCTATATAAACAATATTATATATAGATATAATAATCAGTTTTATGCATGTTTTCTATAATCAGATTAATAAAGTTGTGTCATAGAGGATTAATCTTAACAAATATAATATGAAAAATATCATGAAGTTCTGACGAAGGTGACGACAGTTGACTCAATCATTTGTATTGACAACATTTGTTTATTACAGTGACGCCTGTTGGCTGCTTATCCGTATGACCCTGGCTTAAGTGTCAATAAAAAGAACTTGATAAAAAACAGATTTTTAAATAAAATGGAATATATAAATATTAGCCTAGATCTTTGATCATTAACAAGAAACAAGATTCTTCATGAAATATTTTGATACATCAAGAATTATGAACAATACAAGTTTTAAACTATTTTATAATTTCTATAGACATATGAAGAAATATAATGGCTTTGAATTGATTAATTGATGCATAAATATGTATTTATTTAGCTAAATTAAGATAAACTTTTGAGTACAAAGAAATCAATTTTGTGCTTTATCATTTAAAATATGACCTAAAAGGATGAGAGTGAGGATGTACTAAATATGGTTAGAGTGACATCTTGATATTGCATAGGATACTTTAAGATACTTTCTTTCTATATAATTTGATTGAGAAAAAAAACATTCTATCTTTCTATGCTATTTTATTATACTTCAACTAATTTCATAATAATAAAATTTCAAGACTTGCTTTTTTTTTGTCATATATGATGATTCTACAGTTATAGAGGTATGTATTTAGTGAATATTTTTCGAGTAAATTTTTGATAGAAACAAGGTTGATAACTGCAGTTTTCATCGGTGGGAAGAAGAGACGAAAATGTATTGAATCATAAATTATAGGTTTTTCTAATTTTGATTTTCGAAGTATTTCTATTTAATTTTTTCACTATCAAGAAAATGATTTGTTTTTACAGGAAAAACGACAAAGCATAAAAGTGAACTTCTTTCACAGATTTTGCTAGAAAATCGTATTTCGATCTCAACGTTTCAGACTTTAAAGATCTTCTCTTAGTGGCTTAAATGAATACGTCATCATTGAAAATTCTCTGTAAACAAATTACAAGATAGGTTAGTTCTTAAAAAGATCAATTGAAAATTTTATCAAAAATAGATTAAGAAATTCAAAGATATATAATTCGATGCATTTTTATTTTCACTTTTCAATGGTGAATACCGCAGGTCTTCTTTATCAGACAATATTGAAAGAAAGTTTCTTTGAGTTTATCGTATAGTATCAGAGTATCACTTTCGTTACTTTTGGTATGGCCTAAATACAAAAAAAATATAGACAGTTAAGCATAATAAATTAATATGGATTCCGTTTTGAAATCAAAATGTCAGACAAACGTATAATTATATAAAGAAAATAACTGAGGTTAATTCGAGGCGAATAAATTTTGATATTTGCACACTATAGATATAAATATCATTATTATGACGAAAAAAAAATAAAAACTAAAGAGTTGATATATATATAGGAAATTATTATCCTCATTGACTAATGTTTCCTTTTCCGAATTTTTAGCATCATGAAATGGATGTTTTTTTTCTTGTGTTTATACAAATTAGAGTCAATTATTTTTATTAATTCAAAAAGAAAGAGAGATCAAATATTGATATTTAATTAAAATTTTATATTATAGAATGCTTTGTTTTTTTTCCACATATTTTATTCATTGTATCAAATAAAAAATGTTGAACTCATAATCGCTGTCTGTATGGTGACACATGAATGACAATGAAGTATATAATTTAGTATTAATTTTTGCTAAGTTGAACATTGTCAAAAATAATTTCCTCTTTTTTCTTTTTTCTCTTACTTGATATTTTTCCTTTTTTCTCTTGATGACTTCATCTATCTTTTTCTTTGCTTTTCTCGACTCTTCAATGATATATAAAGAAGACAATTATTAGAGTTCCTAGTGTTGACAGACAGGTAATAAGTATTTATAAAATAATTTCTATTAACATTAGTTGAATAAAACAAATAATGAGATTTTTACATAATTTTTAAATATATGCAAAAAAATTTTTTTTTGTTTAGAACTAAGTTATGATTTTTCGAATAGAATAGAAAATAAAATTAGATTAATAAACACAAGAAATTGTGATAATGATTATTTTCCTATTAATAATAAAATATTAAAAGCTGTCAATTTTACTTGTAAGTATGAAAAAATACAAAATAAGTCTCATCAATAGTTTTATTGAATTAATCAAAAAAATCTGTCGAAAATAATATGAATAGATTATAAGCTCCATTGAATTAGTGTGTGTATGTGATGAACGTAATTTAATTGAAATATATTTATAGTGACATATATATATATATTCAATAAAAAACAATATTTATATGCTGTATTTCGTACTTATAAAAAGAACCATTTGGTACCCAATAGAATAATTTCTAACATATATTAATACTTTGACCTTTGAAGTCATAGCCTATCACTTAGTATCCATCCGTGCCGAATCTAGAAGGGAGACAATTCGCTATTTTTTTTTAGTGGAGAAAAATCTCTTTTCCCTTTTTCAAGAGTATTTATTAGCATTTATATGATATGCTAATCATTGTTACATTTTAGATGGGTAATGTACCAGGTTTTTGTCGTAATATCAGTTTAACAACAAATGAAACGTCTTATGCGTATTTATCCGAATGTTGGAATGAAAGACGAATAGCAGAGTTTTTACGTATATATTTACCATTAATTATCTTACCTATATCACTTATAAGCAATTGTTTATCATTTCTTGCATTACGTAGTCATCATATGCGTGGAACATCAACAGCATTTTTTATGCTTGTACTTAGTGTTCTTGATCCATTTGTATTATTAACAAAAAATCTTGTTTATTATCCAACATTTATTCCAGCTTATAGTATATCATGTAAAATTCTTTATTTTCTTATCTATGTTCTTGGATATACAAATGTTTGGATACTTGTTATAATGACAGCGGATAAATTTTTTGCTGTTTGGTTTCCTCTTAAAGTTTCTAACTTTTGTACAATAACTCGAGCAAAATATATTTGTTTATGTCTTCTTATTATGACAAGTATTATATCATTTCATCATTTTTGGACAATTGATTGTTTAATACATCCACAAAATAATAAACAACGTTATTGTTATTATGATATGGAACGTTATAGTTCAATACAACATATATGGCGTTATTTAGATTTTATTATTTGGTGCTTTTTACCATTTATTCTTATATTAGCATTAAGTATATTAATTATTTATAAATTACGTCAAAAAGAAAATAATTCAAATAGCACTATTCAACAAATAATAAATTATAATACTAATTCTCGGAAAGGTAAAAAACAAATCTATTTCATTTAAATAAAAAAAAGTTATTTTTTTTTTTGTTATTAAAAATTTTCAGTTGAAAATGAAAATAAACAAAAACAAAACATTAAAATTCGTACTAATCAAAAAACTGAATCTATTCGTTCACAACATCGTCATATAACATTAATGTTACTTGCTGTTGCAATGGTTTTTCTTTGTCTTACATTACCAAATAGTATTTATTTTGTACTTGAAATAACATATAATTTTAATACACCACCAAAAACTAATGATTATTATCAATGGTTACGTTATCATAGATTAAGAATTCTCACTGTTATTATGTTTCAATTGAGTGATCTACAACATGCAACAAATTTCTTTTTATATTTATTAACTAGTTATAAATTTCGTCGAGCTGTTGTTAAGATTTGTATAACAAAAATATGTATATTAACATGTTTATGTCAAAAGAAAATTAAATCAAAAGAATATTCAAACAAAAAATTTTATAATCATCAAAATAATATATCATTTCGTTTAAGTCGATCGAGAATGTCAAATATTATACAAAATTCACGACGTAAAATTAATAAACAACAACAAAAATCTTTTTATACATATCATTCATTTTTACCAAAATCAAAATCAATAACAACGACAACAACCGAATTAGTATAAATTGGAAAAAAAATATATATGCACATATTAAAATTATTTCGTATTTCTTTCTGTTTGTTATGCTAAAGAATAAAAATATGAAAAATAAATTTAAAAAAAAAATATTTTATATAAAATTAAAATCTTTAAGCTTGTACATGATTCCATGATGTAGTTCGTAGAACATCTTTTAATAAATGAGAATTTTCATTTTCAAATGCAGCTATTTTTGCTGAAAAATGTTTGTTATTATAATATGGTGTTCTATTTGTCATAGAATCATCATCATCATCATCAGTAGTTGAATATGTTTTTACACTTATTGGACTATTAATTCGTCTTCGACTTGATTGAGAACGTGAAGAATTCTTTGTTCGTTTACGTGGTGTTGGTGATAATGATAAATATGTTTGATCATTTTCATTATTTTGTTGTTGTTGTTGTTGAATAGTTAAATTACTAAAATACATAACATAAAATGGACATGAAATTGATTTATTTCCATTATAATGACGATTTTTTTTTATTGAATGTCTACTAGTAAATGATGATGATGGTGAAGAATTTAAAGGAAAAATACTTTCACTACCAACATTTGATTGTTGTGGAATTTGATAAGCATGAGTTACATGATGATTAATGTCATGTTGATTATGTTTTTCTTCATTAAGTGGTGGTGATGGTGCTGGATTGTTTGAAAAATTTTGTGTAGATTTATTAGATGTATCACTCATTCTTGTGGGTGAAACAAGTGTATTTGTAGTACGATTTGTTATAGCTGATGAAAATCGTTGATTAATATGACCACTTGTATGATTTGTAGATGCAGATGAAAGACGACATGAAGTAGAATGTGATAAAGCACTTTGTGGAGTGCCTGACATATCCTAAAATAAGATATTATTATTATTATTATTATTTAAGTTTAATATCAAATATATAAAAAAAACTTCATAGAAAATCTTTTTTGTTTAATAATCCTTTTATGAAAAAGAAATATTTATTAATAAATTAAAGAGAAAATTTTATACCCGACTATGTTGAGATCTTGAAATTTTATTTATATCTCCATGTAATTTTAATTTTCCATTAATTTGATCAATTTCAGATTTTAATCTAGCTGAAGCAAGTGATGGAGTAAATGGTTGTTTTGATGAATAATCTTTTGAATCTCGATGTGGCATTGCTGTTGTTGGACGTGTTTTATGATGACGTATTGTTGATGGTCGAAAACCATTTCGCATATCATTTATAATTAAACGTGAATCATTTTTTAATGAACGATTTTGTTCTGATGATGCTAATAATAAATTATTTGTATTCGTATTACGATGTTGAGATGATAACATTGATACTACTCCTGATTGATGTTTTATTGATTTAACTTCTTGTAAAGTATCAGCAGCAAATAGTCCTGTTTTATTTTTTGGTAAACTAGTTGTTGTAGTAGCTGTCATCTTATAAGAGATGAAATAAAGTGTATTATTATGTTTAATAATAGAATATACAGAAAAGAAAATGACAACTATGTTGCAAATTTGTAACGAAAAAAGTGAACATGCAATAGAGAACGAGAAAAAGAAAACTTTTATTATTACATGTTCTATAAAGCAAGCATAGTTACTCAAACACACAATTTTTCTTTTATAATCATCAAAAAAACTATCGTCGTCATATGAAGCACATTAAGTGATAGATTGGATTGAATATTTGAAAAAATTGAAAGAAACTAGAAGTAATTATTGTTGCTTATTTAACTATTTTTCTTTATATAAAATTTTATATTAAAGAATAAATATTGGAATAGACTACAAAAATATTCTCGAAAAAATCAGATTTTTTTTCTTCAGTAGAATAACAAAAATTTTTGATTTGTGATATTTCAAGAAAATAAAATCGAATAAATGATAAGAATAAAATATGATTATATTTTTGCCCTTTTCCACTGTAATTTATTCAGATCATAATCCAAAAAAAAAATTAAAAACAAATTGAAATCTGAGAAATTCATACGAACTATTTGTCCATCAGTAAAGAACATTTTGTTAATAATACTTTTAATAATCTCCCTGGATATATTATCGATTTTTAATATTATTCCAATAGAAAAAAATATAATTAGATTTTATGAACTTTGTATTATTCTATAAATCTACTAATGAAGTCTTACTTTTGGTGCATTTTTTTTAATTGTTGGTAATATTTTTATACTTCGTTTACGATTATTAATTCGTTGATTTTTCATATTAATCACTGGTAGAAGTTCCATTTTTTAATACTAATCAAAAGTTGTCTTTCTTTGAAATGTAGACATGACAAATAGTAATTGTGGTTTTTATATGACAATATAAGTTTGTTTATTTTTTTATTTTTTTGTTATGTTTTAATTTTATTAGTGTCAGATAAAAAGAACAATATAAACATTAATGTACCACATGATTATTTACATATGTATTAATCAAATAATTTTGAAAATCATGATGATAAGTTTATAGAGTGTTTCAAAAGCTTTGAATTTGAATAATATTAGTTAATTTCTGATTGATTGTGTCTGTACAATGTTTGAATATTTGTGTGCGTCTTCTTGAAATAATAATAGAATAAAAAAAAGAATATAATAATCTATTTTTTTTATTGAGAAAAAGAAAAATACCTTTTAACAAATATATATTGATGTTCACAATTATTCGAATAACTTACAGAAAGTAAGCATGAACATGTAGAGTGCGTGCCGTTTTATTTCATTTGTTTGATCTCTACAGTAGTTAAAACAAAACAATTTCCAGTAGTGAAAATAATGATATTAGCGAGCGTAGAATCATTTTTTAGGATAATTTTTACTATACTTCTTTCACTAGTAATTGTCAAACCACAAACTAGATTATAATGATGTTACTTTTGAGTTCTTTTTTAGGGATTGACTTTCTATAGCTTATAAAAAGGCTTCAACAAAATTAAAAGTTTTTTTTTGCGCAACGATTTTCTGGCCATTAGAAAACAGCGACGAAGTTCAGGTTTCTATGAAGAATATATGTTCACTAGCTATATTACACATTGATTACATAGAAGTTTTATGAGTATGGTTATAAAAAGGTTTTACCAAAAAGTACTCAAATGTTAAACATATGAAGACCCTAAACGACGTGTACAATGGGCTAAACAGCATAAAAATAATAATATTACATGTACAACAATTACTAATGAGTCTTTGTTTCAACTTTTTCATAGCACAGATCGTTGTTAGTTAAAATATCTAAATAGTAAATTGAAATATATATCAAAAAACCGTCGAAAAGTCCGTTTGAGGTACAATGAATGTGAAAGATGTATTGATTTATCGTACATGTAGATGTAATCTTCTTGATGGTATATATTATGTTTATATGTTTGAAAATTTTGTTCTTCTTATGAGACAACAGTATCGACGAAATTGACGTTTGCAACAGGACACTGATTCAAAAGATACCAGTAATAATAAAAAAAAATGTTATTGATTAATTTTGAAAAACTAATCATTACATTCTTATACTTATTCTATGATTACTACAAATGAATATGCCATATGAAATATCAGCACAATTACTCTAATATTATACAGATACTATTACTTAGAGATCATTTCTTATCAATATGTTAAATAATTTTATCAAGATTTAAAACTTTTAAAACGATTTATAAGCATATCATTATAAAGCTGTATAAACAACAATAGATAAACAAAAGCAGATATGATAAAGAACTAAAAAAGAACTTTGTTTGTAATCTATAAATAAAAGTGAATATTAAACTAAAACATAAATATGTCATATAAGTTCTATTATCACAGAATTATTTCTCAACTCGACGTTGACGAACAGTTTGATCCGTCGTTGTTCGTTTTTCTTCTTCATCTATTATTGGTACAATATCACAACTATCATCTTGATTATTAATTGTTGATGACATAACAGTTGGTTTTGATTTTAATAATTTTTGCCGATCCTCTTCGACCTAAAATTTAAAATAATATCAAAAAATTCTTTTCTTTTGTACTTTTTTCTAAATAATTTTACTTTCTTATTCCGTATAGCCGCCTTTGGATAAAATTGAGCTGGTAGAGCTATACAAAATTCAGTAATCAAAAGAAAAAACTAAACATATCAAAAAATAGATAAGAAGATTAAATAAAAATATAGATATACATACAAATCCAAGAAAAATTCCTATGGAAATAACTACAAGACCAAAGATAATATAAACAAGCCATGCTGGCCATCCATATTGATCATGTAATAATGTATAAGCATCCTAAATAATCATGAAATAGTTCATTTTCAATAAGTTTTTGTTTTTTTTTAAACAAACTTTCACAAATACAGAAACACCTAAGACTGAACCGGCCAATGACATTCTTTAAAAGAAAATAATTAAACATATGAAAATAAAAATTAATTAGTTCACATACAAAATACTATTTGGTGCAAAATGCGATGAAACTGGTTCTGTTTTTTTCCATTCCTCATTTTCAATATAATTTTTTAAACTTCTTAATGAACGCTCACCATTATATTGTCGAAAAACACCATCATTAACGCTAAAATTAAAGTGAAATTAGTTCTAAACATGACTATTAAATGATTGACTTTTTAATTCTTAAGAAAATAATAGATTGATCAATCATAATGCAACGCATTCAAGATGAAAGCAATATCTTTTTTGTATTTTTTTCCATTTAAAAATATTTTTTGAATTCTTCACTATTTTCATGCATCAATATCCATTCTTATATTAACATATGATACTTCCTATATCTATATTATGTTACAGTAAGAGTATTGTAATTCTAAGACCATTTCCTCTCTGTCGATAGCAGCAATTGTGAAATTTCTAGAAAAATGATTTAAATTAGCTAGAATTATAGTTCATTTTTTGATAAATCTCATCAGTTTTCATATTGAAGTCATTCACAGATTGTTTCATGGGTTAGGACAACAATTGTTTCTTATACAAAAAATATTTTCATCTGATAAAAAACATTTATGTTAATTTTCTAGCTCTCATGTAGAGAGATCAATCAAATCCTGAGTAGCAGTTGTAATAAAGATCAAAAAGATATATAAATAGTGAATACATTTCAGAAACTAAATTATCAATTATACTCACTGATAAACAGTAGGTAAAGCTGAAATACGAAAACGACCAGAAAGTGAAGGATACTGATCAATATTGACAGCGGCAACTTTTATATTTTTCGATGACATAGCATTAGAAAAATCATTCCATGGTCGTGTAAATTGTTGACATGCTGGACACCATGGTGCATAGCTTAAAATAAATTAGAAAATTCAAAAAATAAATTAAAATCAAACAAAAAGTAAATATTACAATTCAACCATCCATTGACCACGTAACATATTTTGCCATGTTTTGTCCGTTAATTCAAGTGATTCCGAAGAAATAAGATAAGGGAAAAGAAAAAAAATGCAGAGAATTTTAACTACCATGTTAAGATTCTAAAAAAGAAATGAACAGATGGTTAATGATGCATGAAAAGAAACTTGAATATATGTGTAGAGTATAGAAAAAAATGACATGAGTGTTTTAAATATTGGTTTACAATAATGTTCTAATTACATAGTTAAACGATAGATGTCATCAAACGATTATTTCTGTATAATTTAAAAACAAAATGAAAGATATAGTGTTCTTTATAGATAATTATACTTTATTACTGAAAGAATTTAACTCTTCATATAATAACATATGAGAATAAAGTTCTGCGGCGCCGTAACTTTTTGAATACATCCTCAATTCGAGAATCTTAGTTGTTTATTTTTTTAGATATGATGATGCGATAAAAATGAAAATCTTTATTAAGATATGGAATACGCATGAAATTCATAGCATGGAAATTACATTAGTTCAAAAGGAATCTTAGAATATATTAGTCTTCTAAACGGTAACAACAAACATTGCGAAACTCCGTCGTAATATTAAATAAGGATACATAGCTATTTTCTTGTTATATCGACCACCAGTGTATACCCTCACTCACAAATTCTACTCGAAAACGTGACGATGATGGCGTGAGGATAAGGATCATATATTAGTCAATTTCATCTGAGTGTTTAGCACATTTATTGCCAGGCAGTAGAATGTTTCGTTCCGTGTTTTCTTTTTCATTATTTTTACGTTCTGACAATTTTAATTTCGGTGTTTTTCAGGACAATCAAATGAATAAGTAAGTTCAAAGAGACTTTCGGTAGAGAGTGAAGGAATTATATTGCTTGATCTCAAATCATCACCACATTGTTTAATATTCATTTTCAATTTATTTACAAGATATATGATATAAACAAAAATACCTCGAATTTTTTCCAATCATTTACTAATTGTTGATTCTACATTTGAGTGTTAGAAAATATGTAAATAGAATCTAGTTGTCACACATCATCAATTAAGGGTACCCACTCTTTTCTGATCGAAAAATCAATTTTGAGCTGAGTATAAGGTATGATAGCCCTATGTATCACGAATAATTAGAGAGGTTATTTGGTTCTAAGTAGCTAATTGACCCAGAGTTATCCAACTTCCAAAAAGTGTATTTTTCATAAGATTTCTAGCGACATTTTTTCCGTTTTTCTTAGCGTAGAGCGAAATGCTGATTTTCTTAACACTATCTCTACCAACTCTCTTCCACTTCATCCGATCGAGCTGAAATCTTTATCACAACTACCTTAGATTATATCTCAGGTAGTTTTTTTGACGTGTTTCAACAATCTCGTTTGTTTTCTGTTATATGAAAGAAATATGTAAAGATCTCGGGTCCCAAAACTCGGATGCTGAGGTTCAGGACTTTTTTGATTCCGAATAGAAATATCAAACACGAAAACGATCAAAAGTACGTCTGAGATATAGTCTAATATATTTGTGGTAAAAATTTCAGCTCGATCGGGCGAGGTTGAGGAGTGTTGATAGAAGGAACGTAGAAAAAAATCAGTATTCTGCGCTAAGCTAGGAAAAAGAACACATTTGTTATTTCGACGTGCTAGTGATTATTCGCATTTTCTTCTTGAGTGCATTCGTTAATTTTAAGAAGGCTCTTTTAATTATTTTATTCTATCAACTAGTCTTATTTTCCACGAAAACCAACTGTTACACACTTTGTCGACCTTGGTACAAAAAGAAGATTTTGTTCTTCGGTGTTGATTTAAATGCTTCCAAAATTAGCAGCTAGTGCTGATGGTAAAAGGCGTAATACAAGCCTTTATAACCCGCCACGTAGGCCAGCAACTGGCAATGGTACTGGCTGTGCTGGCAAAAATTTATTGGCTGCTCCTTTCAGCTAATCAAAACTTAAGATTGCGTCTCTCATTCTAAAGGAAGTTAAGTTAAATAAATTACAATTAAAGGACATGATTCAGCAACAATTAGGGAATGTCAGAATTTCTGACATTCAACTTGCTCGTTTGGGTGTTTTTACGCTTTGTGCCAGCAATGTCAGCTCATTCGACCGGTTACTTAATAATCTTCTACCATTACTTATTTCAACTGGTCTAGTATCTGTCAAACTCTATGTTCCAGGATCCATTCAAAGAATTAACGACACAGAAAAAGTCGTTTTTGCAAAAAGAGTCGACTTAGAAATACCAACTGATCGAATAACTGATGCATTAAGGAACGTTGGTCTAGATGTTGTCAATGTTATCCGATTAAGTAGTAAAGATGGCAGTACTCTGACCGGAACCATCAAAATTACGTTCATCGATGCACAAAATCGTAACACATTGGTACATAGTGTTTTACAAGTGGACTCGATGCATTTCAATGCCGAAGCAGTCACACAAAACACAAGGTCAGTACAATCCTACATCTCTCTTATATACAACCATGTAGCCAAGTACTGCAAAACCAAACAACAAGTATGTACTCGATGTGGCGAGAACGATCGACTGGACCAATGTAATGCTGAAAAAAATGTACTCAAATGCTGTAATTATAAAGGTAATCATTTAGCTACTTCATGAGATTGTTCACAATACAAGGAACATGAGTAAAAAGGATGCGAAACACGATCAACCAATTGTACTCCACTGCAAACAAGCCCATTCTATCCACACCAGCCGTACATGATTTAAATGAGTTTCCATCTCTGCCATACATCTTGCAACGCCAACAAGATTACATGCAGAAAGAATTTTTCGACGACATGATTAATATCTTAAGAAGCAAAATGGAAAAGATTATTGAGCAAACAACAATCCGACTATTCCAGACGTCGCAACAGAAGATTATAAAAATCGGAAAATCGATCGGAAATGAAGAATGTCAAATTGTTAAGCACATCAAGAATAAACAAAAACAAGAGACAGAAGCACCCAGGTTAACAACTTCATCAATTATATTCTCTACTAAATCAAAAATCACTTCCAACTTAATTTCATCGAAACCACCACGCAAACAGAAAGAAACATCAAAGTCGACCAAGAGAGTTCGTTCTCTCAACAGCTCTTTATATACATCGACATGTGATAGTAAAAATCTTAAAACAAGCAACATCGATGACTAGTTCATGTCATATTGACATCAACTAAATCACAAGACACAAAGATAAATTCCTAGCTAGATTCTCTAAATACAACATCATCTCTGTGAATGAAACTAACCTAGAGAATGAATACTCGTTTTCTCTAATAGGTTAAAATATTTTTAGAAATGATCAAGTAGAAAAATTTGATGGTGGAGTATTATTAACAGTTAAACAACATATTAAGTGTCAAAAATTATTGAAAAAAATAGCATATAAAAAAGAAAGTGATAGCAATACAGATTCAAACTGAAACATTCAAATCAATACTAATATCCTCCATTTATGTGTTGCGAACGGCTAAGATTGACAATAATACGTTAAATGAATTATGCAACATCAACAAAAACTGCATTATAGCCGATGATTTTAATGCAACATTACATTAAATGGAATCAAGGAAGATGACCGCAATAGAAAAACAGCTGCAAGAACTATTTAAGGAAGGTTTTATTGAATGTGTCGACTACGATAGTACAACATTTGAAAAGAATGAATATGGAGAAAAGCATGACTGGATATTAACAAATCAACGACTTCTTTCATTTATATCAAATGTCGAAACTCATCCAACAATCGGCACATCAAGCAAACACAAACCGTTAACCTTCGATATTTCAATAGGTGCTGAACCAAAACCAACATCTCCAAGAATATCGTTGAATTTCAAAGCAGCAAATTAGACTAACAGCTGATACTGTGGAATGGTGATCTTCGTTTGGATTCGGCATTAGATATAAAAGAATATACGTTGTTTGTCACCAACTCTATATAGGAGTCATTCCACGAACCAAACAAACGAATACAATTTATCCAATAAGTGAAGTTTCAAAGAGCTTGATCAAATTAAAACATCAGGCTTATAGGAGATAAAAGAAGACAGAAAATGATATAGACAAACATTAATATTACAATTGCAAAGTCCTAATTACAAATTCACTTAGAAATGACAGATGAAACAACCTTCATAAGTTAATGTCTTCAGTATATCAGAAGAAAATGTATTCGGATACAGTTTGGCTACCGGTGCGCAAGTTCCATAACAAACGGATCATGAAATACAACAACATCATATAAGGAGAAAACAGACCTATTTGTTGATTATTTCGAAAATGAAGTCTACTTTCAATCTGCCAATACACTACCATTTCATGATCAAGTTTCAAGCCAAACAAACATTACCAAGAATGGAATTAGAACCTTATCAAATACAATCCAGTGGAAGCAAGTAAATTACCATACAAGAAGTTAAATATTACATTAAACAACTTCATAATAGCTTCGTTGGTCCAGACAACATTCACAATAAGTGTTTGAAAAATTACTCATAATTACTTGTCCAGCATCTAATAATCAAGCTGTTCAACGTAATTCTGAAACAAGATTATATTCGGGCAATCTGAAAAACGGTCACCATCATTCTTCTATTAAAACCGAAGAAAGACAAACAACATCCGTCTAGTTATCGTCCATTTAGCCTTTTCAACTGTTTAAGCAAATTATTGGAAAAGATAATGAAACAACGACTAATGCTTGAATTAGAACGACGAAACATATTACCAAAATGTCGAACCGGCTTCAGGCCTGAGAAAAGTACTATATACAACATCGTACGACTAGAACGATATGCTCAGTGACAACTGCAGCGACTCCATCATAGACATCACTCACGAGGGAACCTATCCAACTGTCAGAACTTAGTGCATCTTATAGACCTTAGTAAGTTATATTTATGGTAAAAAGAGTTCGTGCCCATGGCTCGTTTCTGGCGAGATATCGCGGTTTAGTGAATTTCCCCTAGAAGAACTCTACTTTCCTAGCACAAACTTATACTCGACTTTTTGACATGAAACTTTGTCCACATATAGACCTCAGCTAGACTAGCTTGCAAAAAAATTTCAGAAGTTTTTGATGAAGTCTCTTCGACATATAAAGATTTCAAAAAAATGCATGCTGTATACACTATTTACAGAAAAAAGCGTATATTTTGCCATCTTTTTATCTCGAAGAGACTTCATCAAAAACTGCTGAAATTTTTTTGCAAGTTAGTCTAGCTAAGGTCTATATGGGGACAAAGTTTCATGTCAAAAAGTCGAGTATAAGTTTGTGCTGAAAAAGTAGGGTCCTATAGGAGAAATTCACTAAAACCTCAATATCTTGTCCGAAATAAGCACGGGCACGAACTCTTTTTACCATAAACATAACTTACTAAGGTCTTTAAGATGCACTAAGTCGCGACTCAAAAGCGTTCCGACAATTAGATAAGTTACATTGTGAGTTTTTTGTGTTGATTTAGGATTCGTTTTTAGTTTTTGATTAAAAGTCTAATTTGATTGTGAAAACCGGTGAATACCGTCTAAAATGGCTATGGTACTGGTGAAAACGCATTTTCTCGACACAGAAAAGGAAAGGAAAAAATCGATATCAGGTGTGTTGTGGAGTGGTATGATAAATAGAATGACACAAAGTATTTGGCTCCATCGCTTGCGTTGTAAAAACTGATGGATTTAGAAAATCGACCTATACGTGGCACACTCGATGCAAATTGAAGCATCACTAGCAATAGAGTTTTGCATATTGAGCCGATTTAGCAGTTTATTTCGACTTGGTTTTTCATCCTAACTCTGTGAAACATATTTTCAAAGATCGAAAAAAAGAAGGAAATAGAAAACTTTGCATATTTTTAAAAAGACATTCTTTGAGTATTTCGTTTTTTTCAACCAGAAGGAAGCATTTGCTAAGGCTAAAAAGTAGATTTTCGTGATCAGCATCTCTCGTTCTATTAAATGATGTAGAACTAAAAAACGGCAAAAGGAATTTTACTCAAATTTTGAATTGCCTGCATCTTACATTCACATTTTCGGCCAACCTTTCACCTTCACATATGTATGTAGTTATTTCAAATGACCTTAAGCAAGTGACAACTTATGTTTCTACCAGATTATTTATCACAGATCTATAAGTTTCTCAGGTAAACCGTTTTTTAGAACCCATTTTTCTCAGAGGTTTTAAAGAACGAGGATGGGGAAATCTATGAAACTTTCAGCACAATCAGACCTCGATAAGTAGAGTAAACGTAGGCATAGACGCAAAGTGTAAGTTTATTGATAAATAAAAAAATATCTTACAATGATAAGAATTTTCTTTCATTTTCTGTTGTTTGTTAAGAGATCAGAAATCAATGTACACTTACAATTTTGTTCCTAGATTTTGGTTGTAAAAATCACAAAACTCGCTGCTATCTTCTAAGCATCAGTAGATTTTGAAAGCTAATTGATGAGTCGATTTTTGCTGTTTGACACCTTCGAATGTTTAGCTCACGCCACTGGAAAAATTTAATCCTCTTTAAAAAATTTTTGGTGCAAACAAGATCAGTCGCGCTGGTTGCCTTCTTCAAGATTCATTTGATCTTTTCATAAAGGATTTCAGCTTATCTCTATCGTACGATACGGCGCACACACACACGGAAATCTTGAGACAGAGTTTTCCCAAAATCTTCAGGTTTGACATGTAAAACTCCTTATATCTAACTTTTTTTGGATTTAGATGCATATCTAGACTGTAATATTAATACGTTCAAGGAGCTTTATCATTCGGAGCTGTCACTTATTCAAGGAATACAAAATTCTTTTTTTGTCCTTATATAAACCAGTGATTAGCGTCCTCTTCACATTTCAGTAGTGCTCTTGGGAATCATTTTTACTGAACAAGTTATAATTGGCTCTCGCTCTCTATCAATAGTTTGTAATAGAGAAGAAGAATCGAAAAATGACAATACCGGATTCAAACAATATGATTTGATTTCTTTTGTTCTACAATATTCTCATGAAAATTTTCGATTGTCTTGTTTGAACTAATTTATATTTACGAAAACGTAATTGAAAGATCATGGATTGGATAGAATAACTTTCATTTTCTAAATCACAAGGAGAGTTTTGTTGTTATTAACTATTTATTACAAATTAATTAAAAACTACTTTTAAAGTACAAAGAATACGAAAAGAGCGAGTTCGAAAGAGATCTTTGTATGCATAAATATCTTTTGGAGTTGGAGTCGGATTCGACTTGACAAAGGTTATTGAGGTGTAACTTCAGATAAGTCATTAGAAAAATGAAGGAGAATGACGCTGTTGTGAATCTCAATATCTATATTTGGTTTCTTTATTTTTAGATAAAGTGATATTGACATAGCTATATGACAGTGTTAATACAGGAGACAACAGAACATTTATTTTTTCGATGCATAAAGTTTTATCGACTCGTGTTTTTATCTAAAGTGCAGCGTGAAAATTGTTTTAAGTTTTGTTAATCGAAATTTTAGAGTTCATGTCTTGGTTAAATAATCTAGATCGTACTGGTAGTGGATTTTGGTCAAATTCACAATGGTATGACCTTCATTTATCACGACGTATGCCCTTAGTTAATAAAATGATCGAAGAAATGATATATGCTTGTCCACCTTCACCATCACCAACGAGCATATACCGAGTAGCTGATCTCTGTTGTGGAAGTGGAATGGCTTCACTTTATTATCTGAAAGCATATTCAACAGTTTCAAGTTTAACATTAATTGATCAATCTGAAGAACGATTACAAATAGCAAAGAAACGAATTGATGTGAGTATGAAGAAAAAACTCAAAATTCTTGACTACACCGATTTTTCAAATACGAGGTATTTCATTATTTTGTGTATCTCAAACGAATAGGAATACCATGTCATAAATTTTTTTTGTAAACGTTGATACCTTTCCGAAAATTATTGAGTTTCGAATTTCGAAAAGTCAAGAAGATAATAAGTGAGACAATTCATCTGTCTCAACACTCCATAGTAAGGAAGTTTTTCCGTGGATCATCCAAACCCGGTCTACACATATCTGAAAAATCGAAAGCTGCTAAAGCGTAGGTAATCGAATGGATGTTCAATGTGGCGATGTTTTTTTCTGGTTAAAATTTGTAAAATAATCGACATAGTTTTTATCTCAGAAATTGAATCTTGGCATGCGAATCACTCGACCAAGATTGAAAGTAGCTAGCTCAATTTCTCAGTAAACATCAAGCCGCAGCTAGTACGTTAAAAATAGAAAAAGTCCCAGATTCTCAGTTTTGAAGGTTGACGTTTTCGAAAAGAAAATGGAAAAACCACGAAATTTCACACTTTGTTAATTAGAATTTTTTTCAGAAAATTAAAAATCTATCCCATTTATTGAATATGTTATAAGAATCATACCAGGCCTTTGTGTGAGGTGGGATGGAACGTTACACCTATTAAAGAATTTCAGTATTATTTTATTTGATTTTTTATAATTTATTGTAACCTTCTTTTTTCAATTTCATACTGAAAACACATTCTTCACTTCCGCTCACTACATATGTTACAAAATGCAAATCAAAATACTTTATAAATACATATACTGTTCCGAAAAAAGTATCTCTAAACAAAAATAGAACACAGCATTTATTCGTTTCATGGAGTGAGATTATACTTGAAAATTTTTCATTCCATTTCATGCGGAGCTCTAGTATGATAGTTTAAGCAATTTCTTATGTGAACTAAAAATGATTTAAATCAAGGCAAAGCCGACCGGATTCCAGCAAAATTTAGTGTTTGAAACAAACTATACTGTCTGCATTCAACTATGTTTTGAATAAACATAAGCATTGTCAGAATGATCAATGTATTCGACTATCTATATTAAAGCTGTTTTCAACGTTGCTAGAAGCGTTCGAACAAAGACAAAGTGATTGGCGAAAAATCTCACTAGCTCATATTTGTCTAGAATTACTAATTATATTTCTTCCTATTTTTCCTCATTGTCAAATTCTAGTATTATAGTGTCATTGTTATTTGTTTCATTCAATAGGCTCAACTCGAATCAACCAGTTGGCGACCAGAAATTGTTATGTGTGAATTACAAGTTAAATGTGATAATCAAGATGATATAAATTTAAAATTAAATGGATCTAGCAGTGTACACCCACACCATCTAATTTTAGCATCACTTGCTCTTCATGTTATTATTGGACATGGGAAACGAAGCTTAGAAGAATCAAAACTGAGATATAGAATTCTATTTGGATTATTATTTAGAAATTTAACTGATGATGGTAGTGGACATTTGATTGTTGGTGATCACATTGGAAGCTTAGGAATGTTTGAACAGATGAAATTGATGGAAGAATGTGGATTTATTGATGTTGAGTGTGTGTGGAGAGAGAGATATGTTTGTTATTGGTGGAAGACGTCGAGGCAAAGAAGAAACATCTTAGCTCTTTTCGTCTTTTTTTCTTCTTTCAACAATAAAAAGATGTATACCATATAGTTGCTTGATATCGAATCACTTACACCTAAAAAACTGATTGTATACTACAAAAGTTGTCTCGACAGCATTAGAGCAAGTCCTTTCGCACTTTGTACATATAAGTAGCACTCGTTTGAAGACTCGCTCAGCTTTTGATCGTAAAAATCATGTCTCTAAACTATCATCAACCTATTAATACACAATCAAAAGACCAAAGACAGATTCAAGTCACTCATCATCGGTTACCTTTGGTCGAGTTTTATTGAGTAGGTTTCTTTCTGTTTCGGCATCATTATTCAACCCATAAGTGAAATTTGGAGACACAAGTAAGCAGACAATGTATGTTTGCTAGGCTCTTCTCTGTGAGAAGGAGAAGAGAGTGCGTAGTAAATGGTAATCTCCAGATCGCATAGACGGATCAAGGTAGCAGCGCTCGTCAAGATAAATCACAATAGGAATCAGTTAACGTTTCCAAGGGTTGCTATTATCATGGTCATTATGCAAAAGTAGGTCGGTGAATGAAACCTAATTATTTCTTCGTCACTTCGGTCAGATAATTTGGTTTCTGATTGCTTGTGTAGAAGTATAAGTTTCGAGTGGGTCTATAGTGGCAGAAGAACTAGAGCGTATTTGGACGTGACAATGTTCAACCCGAAGTCAGCTCCTGTTCATACATGCCTTTGTCACATCATCATTCGCAATCATCAACTACCATTTGTGAATGGGCTGTCTGAACTGGCTTCCTACAATTGTTCGTTAGATAAATCGAATAGTAAAGAAAAAAGAAAGATAGCCATCAGCAAGAACAGTGTTCACTTTATTATTGCTATATATGAACTGATTTCTATTATTATTGAATATTGGTTCTTTTAATATCGACTCCTAATGGTATAATTCATAGTTTCTAATCTCAAAAAAAGGAAAGTCTTTGTTAGTGTTAAATGATATTATGTATTAAAAAACACAAAGAAACTAAAACGAAAAGATATTTCTTACAAAAAGATGTAGGTTTCATTTGATGAAAAGTAGAAGTTATGTATATTATAGATACAATCGCTAATAGAACTTCTTAAGGTCTTGTCATTGTCTTCTTTCATCAATAAAATGTTTCGGTTCTTCTTCTCTTATTGCATTTTTTCAACACAAAAGTTTGTATATTTTTCTATAGAATTATGAATAACGGTGGGTTATTTAGATAAAATGCATCAATTTGCATCACAGTGCAAAAGAATCTTCAATGAACCAAAGTTTCTTGGGAAAACTAAATAAATACAACAGAAGTTCAGAACTAATAGATAGAAACTACACTGCAACAGCAGCGTTAGACCTGATAAATATTGTTTATAAGAGGTATATTTGTGAAGTTTCATCCAATTCTTTTTATATAGAACTAATAGATACATATATGCATCAGATATTAGAGAAAAGTTAGAATATACCTAAGGATGATATAACACAGTTGGAAAATACCTGGCTCATTATATCAAAGCAAAAAAAGACAGCAGAAAAAAATCTAATAGAACGAGAAAGATGTCTTACGGTATGTTTAAATACATGTTGTAACAAGTAGCATCATGCGGTCTTAATACTTTAAATATAATGTTGAAATTTGATAAAAGAAATAGTAAGCATTGAGTCCAGGTGTAATTTCATGAATTCAAGCGGATCTTGATGAATTCCGATGAATGTAATATTCGTCGAAGCTCAGCAAGATCGTAATATTTTCGATCATATATCACAGCAAGTCTTGATTTACCTGATTTATTGATTTGTTTAAAAATCAATCTTTTTTTCTATAACTTTGATGGATAATCTTCTTATTTTATTTTCGAATCGTTTTGATAGAGCATTAAAACGAATTCGAAAACATATATCGAATCAGAACGATCGCGAAAAAGAAGAAAATTGTTGCCGGTGAGAAGTGCACTTCAGATTCACTAGTTTGTTCTTGAAGAAACAAGTAGAATTTATGTGATTAGTATAAAAATGAAAATATGAAATTAAATAATCGAGACGGCAACATATAAAACGAAATGGAGTTGATAGAACAAGACAGTCATACGAATCAATTCAAACTTTTAAGAAATCGGGTACTGGATAGGTTGTTCTATGGAATGTAATTGGAAGGAAATGCTTTTGAGAATTCTATGGAATGACACAGGATAAACCGATTGGCTCCATAGAATGACTTTTCCGCTTCATTCTATTCTATTCGGAACTCTGGTAGAGACGATCCTTGATCCATCTAGACTATCCTGAGATTGATAAAATAGATTAACGAGAAAGTATTTTTCCCTATTTCATTTGATTAATCTATTTTGAAATTATAAATATGTCTCAATAAGATACTACAAACTTATAAAGAACGTATCCTATTCTGGTTTGTTTCTTCAAGGCGTGGCCATTTATAAGAATTCGATGACAAGTGGATGTCATAAATTGTAACTATCTGATCTTGCGAAATCGTATAGTTTTCTTAGTGTAAGATTTAATGTTTCTTGTTATAAGATAATAGTACGAATTTCATATGATACTTGTAAATTCTGATAATCGACATCTTGTAAGATCTTAAAAGATCTTCATTTTAGGTCTTTCTCATATAAATAGTTTTTATGACGATAGTTTCATACATTTAAATAAATATTTCAGCAATTGATTATATTGAAATTCGAACGCTACGTCCTTTAAAATTGCAAATGCATCTTATAAGTAGTGGTTTCAATCTGTTGAAAAATCATGCTACAGATAATTAAATTAAGCACAAATAATTATTGTTTCTTTTTTCTAGGCTATACTGCTTTTTTATTGAACTGAAGTATATTTTGCAATTTCCTCAATTTCGTTGTCTTAGATTATCATCTTATTGATTATATTCAATATAAGCAAAATTTATTTTATTTTGATTATCTAGATTTATTTCATTCGTAAAAAAGCAATGTTAAATATAAATTAATTAAAAAAAAATTATTATTTTATCTACTTACATTGAGTTGAACTGTAAAAGTTAATGGTAAGTGAATTAAAATCTACTGAATTCATCTATTGATAGTATCTAGCATGTTCCAAATAGATATGAAGAAGATCATCATTTCAAAAAAGAAATATATACACTAATTTTCATATTTGCTTGCCCTCCTCTTACCGTCAGATTCTCGATTAGATACTAGCATCAAATAAGTCCTCCAAACGGTTAATGATTTCGTTGAAAACTTGACAGAAAGTTCGAACCTAAATGAGGCAAGTCTTAATAGAATGAATTCTCGTTAGATTTTTAAAAGATAATCGAAATTAGTCCGTACTTTAAAAACAGATTACTCAGCTTAAACATCAGAAAATGCTTCGTCATTAATCTATTCACATTTATAAGATAAAAAGAGAAACTTTTTAGCAACAAATTGCTATTTTTATTTAAAGAAATATATGTATCGACGTGTTATACTACTACTTTTATATTGGATGTTATTTGCACATCAATTTTACTTACGTCCATTTGAAACGTAACGTTGGTCTTGTTACGTTATGTTAATTAAGATTCAATGCACAATATATATGGCAAAACAAAGTCTTTATTTTATTAATTTTTATAAATTATTTAAAATGAGAAATTCAACAATATTTTTGTTAGATAATATCAATAAAAATTATATTATATGATTGTAAGATATGAAAATGCAAGTACGTTAAAAATATTGAGATTGAGTACTCTTAATGGTCATCCGATGTTGTCTTTTATTTTTATGTATCATATAGTTACGAAAACAATAACACATCATTTTTGAAAAAGTCGTGCACAGTTGTCGAGAAATATCATTCTTGTAGTATGATAACAAAATCTCATAAAAATAAGTTTTTCAAGAAAAAGTTTGTTAAATTATATTAAAAACACTATTTTTAGAAATAACTCTCAATAAATTCTATTCAATCAAAATATACAGTGAAAAGATTTCATTTGATTTCCTAATGTCACAATATATATTTTAATATCTTTCTTTTATTCTGAGAAAAAAAATAGAATAATAAAATAATAAATTTTTTATTTTTTTTTTTATCCATAAAATCTTAATGGACAAAACATAGCAACCTACAAGTTTTTTTTTT
>JAJEKB010000844.1:88760-104727 GCA_022393335.1 Macrotrachela quadricornifera
GTATGTGCACGACTACTTGATGTATTCATATTTGTTGCAGCTATTGTTCGATTTTCTGTTCCTTCATTTATACGACGTTCAAGATCAATATAATTACCAACAGGTACAATACGAAGACCTTGTGGATAGAAATAACCAGATGTTGGATGTTGTCGAACAATAAGACCTGATTATATTTTATCTTGAAATTGTTTCAAATTTTGATACTTTACCTCCTTTAGGATTTGTTTTTGTTAATAAATCACGAACTTGTTCATTGTAAATTTCCATTATTGATAAAGTAACTTCAAAACGCTTGAAAAAATGAAAAGTATATTTTAAATTAATAGATATACTTTTGCCTGATTGTAAGATATTCTCATTAGCTGATAGTTTACAACTCATAATTTCATCAATATTTTGATAGAAATTACATCTTTATTCAAGAAAGTCAAGTAAAATAAACATAGATGTTATTTAATATTAGTTGTTTTAAGTTACTAAATGAAATATTTACATAGATTTTTTCGTTTATTCTCAATATTAGTATAATATGAAATATAATTAATTGAAACAAAGGATATTAATCTTAGAAATTCCAAGAATTGTTAATTTCACATTGTATACCTTGGTTAAAGCTATAATAATAAACTTTTCTCCAAAGAATTACTGTCTATTTTAAAATAGAATGAAATCGATTGTTAGTTGAATTACTCGATAACGTTGATAACTATCGAATTCAAATTTTAATCATTAGAAAGAGGATGAATAGGGATATACAAGCCTACCGGAGAATTGTAAAACATAGAAAACTTCAAGAATCTCTGGAAAAACACTACAAAATTTCAAGTCAGAATTCTGTAATTTAATTTTCTCGTACTAAGATGAGGATTAAAAAAAAATTATTAAAGTGATCATCATCTTGTAAGAAAACGTAGAGATCGACTAAAAATTTTAGAATATATAAGATAGTCATTGGTCAACAACAGAGCTGAACTGAAATCAAAAACATATCTAATCAAAGAAAACAGACAGTGTTTTTTTAGAAACCCGTGTAATTCTCTAGAAAGTTTTTGACGCATTTTAATCCTTAGATAGACTTATATCCTCATTTATTCTCTTTCTAAGGATGAAACCTTGAGCTCAATAACTATTACAACTGCTAAGTTATTCAGCAGACAACCAAATCTATTCTATTTTAAAATAGACTATAGTTGATTAATTGATATAATAAAAAGAGCAATTAAGCCAAGAATTTTAACAAAACTTACCGATTCCATTTCTAAACTAAGTATCAACAATATTGATTTTCTAATCAAAAACAAAACTACTTCAATATTAAAATGTATTATATTATTCTTTTTTGTTTCATTCTAATTATTATTCCAGGTAGTATACTTCATGTTTGTCAGTAATTGAAAAAAACACCGCCTGACTTTAACATATACTATACTATATGAACAATAAAGCATTCTCTTCAATAAAATTACTTTTTTTAAATAGTAATGAACAAACTAAGTATAAATTGTTCTTTTTTTTTAATAAAATATCGCATCTGACAGAAGGTATTCATTTGATATATAATAAGTTCAATATTATTCAAATTGAATTCATACTAGATTTTATTTTAACATTCTCCTATGTAAATTAAAATTTAACTTTACATACAATAGTTGAATTTGTTTTATTTTCAATTTGTCGAAATAATTCATCACACGTAATTGGTATGATTCCACTAACAAAATAAATATTTAAAATTATTTATTATAAAAAAAAAAACAAGAAAAGAAAAATAATTCTATACCGATTAACACCGTAGCCAATCATAGAATAACTTTTTCCTGATCCTGTTTGCCCATATGCAAATAATGAACAATTAAAACCTAAAGTAGAAAAATGAACTTTTATTATTTTTTTTTTTTTGAAATTTTTATTTTAACCATCAAATGCATTTTTTAACATATTACGACCAAGATCATCGAAAACTTTTTGTTGTGAAGCATAACATGAGGAAAATTTATCAGCTTGAAATGTTCCTGATGGAAGTTCAATAAAACCATCATGTGACCTAGAAGAATTTTTTTTAAATTCAGTTTAAAAAATCCTTTTAAATTTACCAATATGAATAATCAAATGAAAACTAATAAATACAAAAACAACATTTTTTTTTTACTTAAAAATTCTAATTAATTCATTTTTAATACTCACTTGTTTTGTTTCATTTACTAAAACAACATAAATTATTTTATAATTAATATTAACTATTATTCTTACATAATAATCGTGGATCAGTTATAAATGTTGATTTTCCATTCATTTGAATTATAAGTTTTGCATCTCGATCTTTTTCTCTATTTATTAAAAAAATATTATTTTACAATATATATTTAATTATTTTACCGTTGATTAAATGGTCGAACACGTACAGCAACTTTAATACTAATAAAATAATATATATATATATATATAATCTTATTATAAAAATTTTAAAAAAATAATAATATTTACAATTCTTCACACATTGTATTTTGATTAAATAAAGTCTTTAGTTAGAACGTCTTTTAATATATGAAAAAAAAAAAGAAAATGTAATGCTTGAATGATAATGCAAGATATGAAAAATATATATATAAAAGAAAAAGAAAAAATATGAAAGTAGTCAAGAAAAAGAATATCACTTGTCAGTTACTTGAAGTCTTAGACAATGAAATTTATGCCATATTAAAAGTTTTTACATTCTAATGAGGAAAAAAAAAGCATATCTATATTTGTTTTCTAATACAAACAATGATGAAGTAGATAGAATTGTAATTAATTCTTCTATCATTTATAAACGGAAGTAAACAAATTCTTTTTCTATATATATTCACTAACAAAAAAAAAAAAAGAAATCTTGTATGATAACTGAAATAAATACTATTATTGATATTTTTATAGGATGATTACAAGTAATTTGTGAATATCATGAGAAAGATTTAATTAGATATATTATAGATTCTATTTACAATACAAGAAATCTCATAAAATAAAATAAAATATATTGATATTTCAAAGAAAATATTACCAAAAAAAGAAGAAAAAGATTCTAACATGTTATTATCAGAAAAAACTTGAGCTTATAAAGTGCATCAAAAGAAATCATAGAGTGACGTCATATATTCCTTCATGGGAAAAGTATCATTAAAAAAATTTTTTTTTCTAAGAAAATACAAAAGATCATAGTATGACCTTTCCACCTACATTTCTTTTGTAGTCATTTTTTTTGTTTACATGAATTAATCATCTTTCTATAATGTTCATTCAGGCATAAAATACTTCAAAAAATATCATTCATCCTTCCTTATATTTATCTTCAAGTCTAAATTAATATTGTTTAAAAAAGAAAACTAAGTCTTTTTCTATTGTTAGAGATCTTTCCTTATAATATTACATAGATTTTAAATGTTATATTTGATTGAACAATGATTATAATATGAAAATTCTACTATATCTTCTAAATTTTTAATACGAGATGTAGATAAAGTTTATTAATTATTGTCATAATTTTGATTATGTTCAACCTTTCTCTTTACATTATTTTTGACCTTTTCAAGTTTTCAATCGAATAGTTTAATTTAAAAAATGCAGAATAATCAAAATATCTCAGTATATAAACAAGGATAAGAAAGTCTGAGTAACACTACATAATCAAAAATGTCTAGAAAAGAAAAAACAAAACGAATGAAATTCTCAAAAAAAAAAAAATAATAATAATTTCTTGTTATTTTTATATTTAAGAATGATAAAACAATAAAAGAAATAATATATTATCACGCTGATGAATTTCGAATAAATGAACGTTGTTTTTTTAAAATACCAAATACAATTGAATTTATAACTGATTGTAAAAATGCTGCAGCAAATATTCCAATTAAAAATCCATTCAATATTTTATGAGAATGTCTACATGTACCATCATCACTATCATTTTCTGTTGAATTATCATTACATTTATCAGTTATTATTATAATAATACCAATACCAAATATAATAGCAATAATTATCATTTGCCAAAAAAATGAATTAAAAAGTTTTAAATAATCTATTGTATGTGGACGATGATATAAAACAACTGTACTTATACCAATACCAATAATAAGTGCACCTGCCCAAAATCCATAATAATAATAAATAATGGATTTTGTTGTTAGTATACCTATTTGTATACCAATAGACATAATACCAAATAATATTGTTATTATTCCATTTACAACTATAAAAATACGAATTTTTTTTGATATGATTGTCTCTTGATTAATTGATATATTATCTCGAGTAACTTGTACATGACCATCTGTTATTGGTGGACCAGGATAATTATTAATATAAACAACTGATTGATTATCAATATCAGAATAACTTGGTGGTGGAACTCTATCAAATTGATTTCCATCTAATTTATAAAGAACACTTGTATATGGTGGTGGTGCAGGTAAAGAAGTATTATCACTATTTTCATTATTAGGTCTATTTGATATTCTATCCATATTGATCGTATGTATTGGGTCGTATTATTGCTATAATATACTTGTTTTTTTTTTTTTTTTCGTTTGCTTATTTCTGTTTGGTCTGATGACGAAAAATACGAGAGGCATAACCTGTAAAAATCAAGCATGGCCTTTTCTTTTTTTTTTTTATACATACATTAACTATGCAACTAGTGTTACACCTGTACAGAACGAATAAATATGCACATATATGTTAATATAAATAAATGATAAAACTTGCCACACCCGATCATCATACTACATCGTTATATTTTGAAAGAAATTAACGTAAAATGCTAGCTTTATACGATAAAATGATTATTTTCTACCTTATAATTAATTCATAAATAAGATAGAATAATTATACTTTCTTGGTGTTTTTTTAAATAATGGCATCATTTTGCAAACGGATATTTATAGTATTATACATCTTTATTTATATTCAAGAATAGATAAATATATCGTACATGATGTTTCAAAAATTCACTAAAAACAAGTTTATTTAAATATCTCTTACATAATTGAAACAATTTATTTATTTATTTTTTGCTTCAAATAATATTGTCGTAGGTTGTGTATACTTTTAGATGCATATCTGTACTTATAGACATTAGAATAAAAATAGTTTTGTTAATAACCAAATTTTAGTTATCTTCCATAGTGATACAATAAAGACAGTATTAAAAAGAAATAAACTCAATGAAACTCATAATATTCATTCCACGAACAATGATACATTGAATATTCACTAATGAAAATAAAAAAGCATAATTTGTCTATAAATTTCATATAGAAGATTTACATGATCAAATGGAAGTAAAATAACATCATTAATCAAGAGAACCTATTAATCATTTCTCGTTAAAATGAAAATCGATGTATATATAAAGATCTTTTTGAATTCAAAATAAAAAACTATATATATATATGGATTATCTACAAAGAACGTCTAATGAAAAAATGATAAATGTATTCAAAGAATTAAGTTTTGTTTTCTTTTATAAAAATTAATTGAAATGAAATTCTAAAATAAGAGCAAATAATTTTTATAAAAAATTCAATATAGTGTAAGCTTACATATATGTTGTATGGGAATTAACGAACATATGTTGTTAAATATTGTGATTTTTCTCGTAAAAATATTTTGATATTTTCATTGAAAATAAATCCGATAATCACAAGAGAAATCTAAATAGTGTAGGCGTCAATATTTGTAGATAAAAACTTAAATGATAAATATTTTTCTATTCTAGGTTAAAATTTAGAGTACGTTTTTATTTTATTTCTATTTGGTAAATCAATTGTTGACGTTAAAAAACATAAATTTTATCAGCTGCAATAAACCAAAAAATAGTTCTCAGGATTAATATTATTTTATATCTATCAATCTATATAGTTTATCAGTAGCGATGGACAATTAACTTTAAATATAATAACATTTAAAAAGCCCAAAACAGTATCATTTGATTATTTTTTTAAAGATACATGTCCTTGTCACTTGGCTTAAACTAAGGATTGTATTTAAGTATATGATGATGGATTTCTATTTTCTTTTTAGAAATAAATTTGATCAATCCTCTCTATCATGTCTTCATCATTATCTACTTTGGCTTTTCTTCTCCTGATTTCCTTATTTCAAATTAATGCTACACCTGCACCTGGTCCTGCAAGTCAAGGACGTAATTTATATCAATTTGGCAATATGATCAGTCAAACATTAGGCACATCTGCATTGAGCTATAATGGTTATGGTTGTTGGTAAGTTATTTTAAATAAAATCATTTCATTTCATTTCATCAATCTTTTTTAGGTGTGGATTCGGTGGTAAAGGTCAACCAGTTGATGGTACAGATGCTTGTTGTAAAGCTCATGATCACTGTTATGATGAAATTATTGATTCTCGATCAAGTTTTCTTTCATGTTCACCATATGTCAGCACTTATAGTTGGGATTTAGATCCTAAAACAAAAACTCTAGTTTGCAAAGATGCAGCAGGTTCATGCGCACATCGTGTTTGTGAATGTGATCGTATTGTTACTGAATGTTATAAGCAACATGCTCATACATTCAATAAATCTTTAAAATGTCCCAAATAAACGTAGTTGATAAAAAAAACATCCATACATATTCGTTTAATATTTCTCTTATACTTTATTTTGCAATGTAACACATAATGGATACAATTATTAATAAACACAATAGATAATGAAGGATGAAAGAATTTTTTAATTGTAATTCTATTCTATGAAGTTTATTTCTCACTCTTCTTCAATTCTAATATAGCTGTAAGATTAGTAAAAAAAAGTACTAATACAGCTTTTGTCATTTTTATTTTTATTATAAAGTATTAACACTTTTATCACTTAAATATTGTCGTCATTTTCTTCAAGAATACTTCCATTGACATTAACTATTCTCTTACTTACCTCTTGAGCTAGAAAATATTGCAAATAATGATCTAGTTAGAGCATTCAATTTTGGATATATACTATGTTATAAGTTATTTTTCGTTAACTAAATACAGGTTTTTATTTAATTGATAATTAATATGACTTATTGATCATTGTCAATATATAATTTATCGTTTTATGAACGTCATTCAGTTGTTTTTGATCATCTGATTATATTCTCACCCTGATTCTACCTTTAGGAAAAGATTGGACAAACCTACATATATTTATTTCGTTTTTACTTTCGATGAGAGACATTTACCTTGCTAAAAATAAATATTATTCATAATAATTACTTTTTTATATTGCCCAAGGATAGATATTTCGAATATTTGGAAATTATTATTTAACTATTTGATTTCATATATAGATACAGCTATTCAATACAAACGAATAGTGAGTTCATTCATGATTAATAATTCTTATTGATTTAAACCAAAAATACGATAGACATTGCAGAATACAAACGAAGAGATACATGTAGTCTTGGTAATAAAGTCTACTTTTATTTAATAATATATGTATTATCAAGTTCTAGGATGTAACATTAAGATGATGATAGATGGCGTCATCTTCGTCGTTATCATAAACTTCTCACATAAACTAGGGTTATGAAAAATCTTTTTAGATTTTTGTGATTGTAATTTGACAGAATTACAGATGTTGAAACATGTGGAAAAAAAAGTAGTTCTATTGTTCTACTTATCTCTTCATTAACTTTTGCTCCTTCGGAATGGGCGATATTTCCGTCGAAAGAGCGTCTAAAATGAAACAAAACCTCTTTACAAATTCTTCAAAACTCTGAGTCTTCGTATTGTAAACATTCTCCTTCTAAACTAAGGCTTGTTTTCATTGACAATCATTTTTAATACAACGCTAAATCGTGACCGAAGATGTAGAGAGATTTTTCTTTTGATTAAAAACATTTTTTATGTTAATTCAGAATATAATATTAGTTTTCATTATATCCTCATTTTTCTCACTGAAACCTCTTAAATATGAATTAATTTATGTCTTGCACTAGTGTTTTCTCATCATATTTCATCTTTTATGAAACTATTTTTAAAAAACCTCTATAGAGATTTTTTATTTCGTTTTAGATGCTCTTTTGAATGAAATGTCATTCACTATGAACAAACAAAAAAATATTAATAAAGTCTCTCTGACGATTCAATCATTTGTGATAAATTAATGCAATGTTCTGATGAAAGATTTGAATATCTATTTTATTAAAAATTCTCTATTTTATTCTTTCTAATAAAAAATAAAAAAATAAACGGTAATTGTCATAATGTATAGCATTCTCAATAGAATAACAATAAGCATGAAAAGTAAAGCACACACCGGATTTTTTGTGTATAAAAAATAAAAGCCAAAAGAAAAACAACAAATGTGTTTTGGTAGAATTATCGCGAGAATGAAAAAAAAAAACTACTAAAATATTTTTAAAAAAAATCCATACATTTGTTTTAGTTTAATAGAAATGAGAATATTATCTGGCAATATAATAAAATAAAAATTCTATGGGAGATAATAACGATTAAATGATGATGGTATATATTTGCCTGTTCGTAATGCATTTAATCTTGTTGAAAAATATGGTTCACGTGTTGTTTCAAATGGTTTAATTGATGTTGTATGAAAACGAAAATGTTCAGGTTGATTATGTAAAAATGATGAATTTATATAACTATTTGAATTATTAAGAAATGAACTTATTGGACGATGATTATTTTTAATAGTATTAGTTGAATAATTTGAAATCATTTTTGAATCTTGATATGGTAATATATTTGTTATTGAACGATTAACATAAGAATTTGGTCTTGATAATGTTCTATTTGTTAGATAGAGAGGAAATTCTGTTGTTGTTGTTGTTTGTCGACGAGGAGTTATTGTTTCTCCTATTGATAAATATATGTCAGGTACAGAACCAAATGATGAATCAACAAATGAAACACTTGTAGAACCAAATAAAGATTTTTCATAGGCAATTAACTAATGAATAAAATACAATATATTCAATTATATATATATATGGAATTGTTTTCTTTTTTATTACTTGTTTAATAAAACCAAAATTTGGTCCAATTATTGGTCGACGTGAACGTAAATAATAAAATGCATCACGTAATGACATTTGCTTGTATTTCATTAAATAAGCTAGAATGATATATATATGTATGTAGAAATTTTACTAATAAATTTATCTTGTACAAATTCGATTGAATATTTAAACTAACCTAAAATAATAGAAGCCGATCTTGATCGTCCAACATAACAATGAACAAGTGTTTTTTTTCCTTGTTGTAAATATTGATCAATTCGATCTGTTAATCGATCAAAATAAGGATGTATTGATGTTGTTGGTAAATCTGGTATACTAATTTTTTCATATTCAATTGTTGGACCAAGATCTTGTATTGGACATTCTGATGATATATTAATAACAGCACGAATACCTTTTGTTAATATTGTTTGATGAGATTCAAGACCAGATATATATAAATTATCAATTACTTCTGTAATACCTAACATAATTATTATTTAATATTACAACTTTCTAGAAAGAAAATTCAAAATAAAAATTATTTATGAATTTATTTTAAATCAAACACACTGAGAAGGAAGAAAAAAAAAAGAATTATTTTTTTTTTTTCATTAATAATGAAATATCAAATAAAAAATAACGACACGCATCTGACATTTAAAAAAACCAAAATTGAGAAAATACAAATGCGTATCACATTATAATGTATAAAATCATTCATTCAAATAATAATATTTCAAAAAAAAAAGAAAAAAAATAATTCTTATTCTCATTATGGAGCTAATGGTTTAACAAAACTACTGCGATATGTTGTTTCATAATGTAATCGTTGTTGATCATTATCTACTGTTGTTAGTGCTGAACTAACTGTAACAGTTGGATGATTATGACGATTATGATGCATAGAATGTCGATGTCTAATATTTGGTGCAGTACTTATTGGTAAACTTCGATTACTAACATGGGAAGTTGATGATGTACTTGGTGCAGGTGGAAGAGAATTATTATTTGGTATATTATTATTATTATTAAATAAACGATTTGGAGCAAATCGAGTTGGAGTTAAAAATGTTTGTTTATTAATTGAAAATAATGGTGTTTGATTAATTGGATTATTAATATATGTTGAAGTAGCAGCAGCAACTGATGGACGAAATGTTGGATTGGATGTTAATGATCGAGAACGTACAAGATTATTGAAATTATTTACGGATAAATCTCGAACTGTTGATCGAGGTTGATTTAATATTGTATCACTGGTTATATTACTAATATTAATAGAATTACTACCATTAGCAGGTGTAGATGAATTAGGTGAAGGTACTAATCCAGGTTGTTGTTGACTACGAAATTGTTTGATTTCTTCAAATGCAACATCGGGTATATTACCGAATTGAGTTGGTATTACTAAATAATGAAAGAAATCAAGAGATTTATTTAAAATATTTAATTATTACATTTTAAAAACAATAGTTTTCATAGAATTCTGTATAATATAATTTCATCAATATGTACATACGCAATACATTGCTTTGACTTTTACTACACAACTGTACTTCTCGGGCAATATTAAAAAAAAACTACTTGATCATGTAATCAACCATGTTTTTCTAAGAAAATATTCAATTGCTTCATTTATTCAAGAAACCTTATATAAACATGCATTATTAATCCTTTTAATCTCTCATGTCATTTGGTAGATGGTATACAGAACGCAAAAGAAGTATTTGACGATTGAAAATGTTAAAAAACATTTAAATTTTTTTTATGATTAATTTCTATTCTTACTTTTAACACTATTTTCATTTTTTAATTGATTTTCATATGCAACAAGTTGATTCCAAAATCCTAAATTTGGAAAACAAATTGGACGATTTTTTTTACATAATAAATATGCATCTCGTAAAGTCATATCCATATAACGCATTAAATAAGCACAAACAATTGTTGTACCTAATATAAAAAAAAAGAAATGAATGAATATTCGAAAAAAAAAATATATTAAAGTACTTCGACTTATTCCAGCCATACAATGTACAAGTACTTTATTTTGTTTATCAGCATTAAGATGAGCATGAATTTTATCAGTTAATGAATTAAAATAATTACTTATAGGTGCTGTTGGAAAATCAATAATATCAAATTTTTCTAATTTAATAGTTTTTGGATAAACAATAGCGGCTGATTCAATTGCAACATTCTTTTTATTTTTTTACATAAAAAATAAATTTTTTAATTTTAAATAAAATAAAATAAAAATATTTACCACAATATATGTTATACCCAATTTTTGTACTTGTTCAAGAGTAGCTGCCATTTGACCTAAAATAAAAAAAAAGAAATAAATATAATTAAAGAAAAAAAAAAACAAGAATTTAATAAAAACCTGAAATGAATATTTGTGGTGTTATTTCAGAAATTGACATAAAAAATGTCATTCTATTAAGGTTATTTATTGTTGTTGAATTATTCATTGAAGATATCGACGGTAACGGCTTTCTATTCATTAGAATATTTGTGAATGTTGCATGACAAAAGAGAAATAATGAATGTTTTTATTTCTACAACATAAATCAACCTTGAAAATTCGTAAAGATTAATAAAAAATAAAGTTCTTTTTTTTTTCTTGTATAACTAACATACCATAACACATGATCGTGTTATTTAACAACCCTCAATAAGATTATATGTCTTATATTGATAAAATATTCAATAAAAAATTTTCTATTAAAAAAATAAATTAATTTTTTTTATTTATTTAAAAAATTTTGTTTTATTATATTGATTAATAAATATAATATATAAATACATATTGATATAATTCGTCAATTTCTATCCAATAAAATTATTTTATTTTTCTAATAAAATGAATCATTGACGTTTTTTCTTTTCCTTTATATTTAATCGATCGATTGATTTATTCAGATGTCATATGCAGATCAAATTTTATTAGTTTTTCTATTGCTTCACATTTACATTATCAACTATTTCTTTTTTTTTCATCTATACAAAAATTATTCATTGAATAAAATACATATTAAAAAAAAAATTTGAATTTTTATATAATTAATTAGATTTTATAAATTGAATATTATAAATAATTTTAATTAAAAACGAAATATATATCAATATATTGTTATTAAATAATAAACTAGTTTTCTTTTATCTGCTAATAACTACTTTTGTTCTAGATAATCATTAATTTTTTTCTTCTGATTCATATTCATGTATATCTATCTATATATACATATATACATACGTATTTACATATGAATGCCATTTGATATTCGGTCAACAAACATCTCAACGGCTTCTTCTTGTTCGTATAGAAGAATTTATGCCTTCACTCTCTTTCTATTATTCCCGCCTTCTGTTAAATAACAAGAATAATTTGTTCAGCTGGATATGTGTTTCTAGAGATTGATCACTTATATGTTGTTGTATTGGTTGACTTCTTATTCTAATCAAGCAAATAATAATCGCTTTTTGTCCACTTCGCTAGCTGAAACAACAGTATTGCCTTGATCAACGAGTACGTTCATGCATTCTTACGCAAGCTCATCATGTATATGACCTTTTGTCTTTGATTGTCATGGTATTGAACATGCCCAAAAGATGATGATAAGAACAAAATTAGAGAAATTGAAAAGAGATATCTAATTTTTCCTTATTACTTTTTTTTTTGATGTTTATGAAATTCTTATCGTGTACATATCATTGATTCATTATACTATTGCTATTATCTAGTTTAGTTTATCCTTGAATGATGTTATATCGATTTCTATAAACACGTACAAGCATTATAGTGATGATATATCTTTTGTCTTGATGTTAATCATCCACAAGTGTATACAAAAAAAAAATTTTGGCTAGTTCTGATTGACCGTAACATTGGTCAGATGAGATATTTATTATATCTACAAGTTTTGATTTATATGAGAACTATTATTGATATAAGTCTTTTTTTTTATTCTTGCTTTCTTGTTCCTTATCAATAATGATGCTATTCGAAGATCCCTTCTTTTATTCGTCGTCGACAAAAAGTACATGTAAATAATAAAAAAGTCCTTTTTTTTATTGATTTTACATTAGACTAACCGAATTGTTCTTTTCTTTTTTATTTAACTACTATCATCACCATCATTCTTTCGTCATCATCATCATCATCATCATCTAGTACATCAATATAGAATGAGAATATGTAACTCGGTCAGGATGCACTATTCTGTTTCTTATTGAATAAATTCATCTTTTATGTACATATATATTCACATCGAACGAGAGAAGAAAAAAAAAAGAGTGAATCGTATATGTATACTGCTTGGCAGTAGGCTATACATTGTCCTCGTACACATATATATGCCTTGTGTGAGTTCTTTATTGATCAATTGAACACCGTTGACAATCGTGTGTTTGATATAGATTTATACATAGGAGAGAATGAGAAAAAAGATGAAATCGATTCGTGATCGAAAGATGAGACAACAGGTGTGATGATCATCATTGTATAAAACGTGTGTGCATACGAACTTGAATTAGTATATGTCTCATGAATAGACAAAAAGAAGGGAGACAGATAAGAATAATATGAGAAGATTAGATACTATTGAAAACAGACAAAATACTTTAATTGTTTTACTTGTTTCCTTTTTGTTTCGAAAGAAATTTTAATTTTTTAAGATTTATCAAGGATAACATTTTGTATATTAATATCGTATATTCTTTGTTAGTATTGTATTATCATTTGTATTTATTTATACAGTTTTCTCTTGAGAACATACGTATACAGCTGTTTTTTTATCTTTAAGAAATAGGAAAAAAATAGAGAATATTACTTTAGCAAGCATATAATAATTTTTTTTCTTTTTATTTCTCTCTATATATGTATGTATATTTTATGTTTTATTTCGTTCATTTCTTTTTCTTTCTATATGTCTTTCTTCTGGTTTTATTTGTTTTTCAGATGAATGATTTTTGATGACTATTACTTATTGAGAAATACACATAACATTTAACGATGATTTAAACGTCGCTTGATTGGTATGTATATGTACAAAATAGTATTATTAAGAAAAAATTCTATTTATCAATATTATTCTATCATAATTAAAAATATTCCACAAGGAATACTTTTATTAAAAAACATCATTTTTTTTCCGATAATTATCTTAATTATATGGATGTATATAAGCTATGCTTTTCATCAAAATTTTCTAAGCCGATTTATTACATATATATATATATATGTATGTGTAGAAACAATAGTAGGTTTTTTTTCTCTTCTCTTCGTCACAGTATGTATGTATGTATGTATCAGATAAAATAATACGGCATGATAGCAAACGAACGAACAAAATGCGACTCGTTGATGCCATTATGTAGGCAATAGTAAAGACGACGGGCGCTGTCGTCTCAATAATAAAATGAGGGATGAGGAAGGGGTTGCGTAAAAGTTGTGCACACATATACACATAAAAATAGAAAAGACAGAACGAAAGAAAAAAAAAGCGAATGGTACCAAGACAAAGAGATAGAAAAACAGATTCTACTACTATTTTAACTGCCCTTCTTCCTCATTCAGCAGAGACGCGAGCATCTCTTTCGTTCTTTTTCTTTTTCTATTTTTTTGTAGCACTAGCATAATATTAATGTTGTTCTTTGATTTCTGTTTCTCTTTTATGCTAGGCTATGTACAAAAACGTGCAAGTCAATCATTATAACAACGCTACTAATACAACAACTACTTCTTCTTCTCCTTCTTTCTTTCCATCTCATATAAACCAAAAGGCTACCAACTTGCCTGTGCAAATAACTAGTACTTCTTCTTCTTCTTCTTCTAAATATTGTAACAATAATCGTGACAGCGGCATTTCGCTGCCTGTCTCATATAAATCTTCAAATAAAACAATGTCTTCATCATCAAAATTTAAAGCCGATGTTGATCAACTTGATGATCTTGTTAAAGATTTACTTAGTGAAGTAAATCGTCCAATTAATAATAATACTCAACGATATTCTTATCAACAGCATACAAATGATGATTCATCAAATACTACACAACGTTCAAAAATAACTCGTGAAGAACGTATACGTATTAAACGTGGAGGAGGTAGTAGTACTGAAATTCCTGTAACAACATCATCATCATCTATGACAACAACAACAACAACAACAAAACCACAAATATCATCATCATCAGCAATTGATGAACATCTTATTGATTCATTATTAGAAAGTGTACAAAATACATTAAAAAAACGTACACAACGAAATCAATCTAATTGGACAACGGATATACCAATTCATAATAGACGAACTTATAGTTCAAGTGCTACTTATAATGATTCAAATCAACGCGTAAGTTTCTACTTTTCTTTTTTCAATTATAAAAAAAGTTTCGCATGATTAATCAGAACATTTTTTTTCTTTAATAAAGAAATAATAGTAGAAGGTTAAAACAAAAATGTTCATTTACTTATTCAAGGTAAAATAAGATAGAAAATGATACAATAACATTTTTCATTATGTCTATCAAAACGAAAACGTTATTATATAATAGATTCATAATAAATAAATTTTTATCTTAATATAAAATTCATCAAAAAATTATAACCACTTTATCAAATGGTACTTATAACATTTTTTTTTATGATGTTAAAATATTTTATCTGATGATTACAATTTTAATGATATCAAACATAATTTAATGTAAATATATTTAGATGGATCCAACACGAGGTCGATTTCCAATAAAAATCTGTCGAACTGATAGTCCAACAAGTACATTATCATCGAGGCGACCTTATAGTCGACACGAATCTCGAGGTAAAATTAAGAAAAAAAAACATCATAAATTTTTCTATTAAAAACATATATTCTATTAAGATGGTTATACATCAGCATCAGCAACAACCATTCCGACACATTTTCGTGCAACATCAGAACCACCACCTGATGGACCT
>JAJEKB010000844.1:104737-134478 GCA_022393335.1 Macrotrachela quadricornifera
ACAAATCATTCAGAAAATATAACTGGTTATGAAACAGATTCAGGTATGAATATACGACAATATAATTCTGGATATCGACAAATACCTATTGATATACAATATGGTAATAATAATAATCAAGGATGGATAAAAAATCAAACAATAACACGAACAAATTCACAGCAACAAAATTTTATTAACAATAATAATAATAATAATAATAATCAACAATATTATCAAAAACAAGAAAAATTACATAGTACATCAATACCAGTTTTTAGTCATCATTCAGAATACCAACAAACTAAAGTAAGAATTACTAAAAACAAACAATTTTTTTTTGTTTTTTACATTTTTCCGCTGAATCCATTTATCAATATATACATACGCATGGAATGTTTTAATAACTAGACTACATACCACTCATCTATATTTCATCTAGACAACAAATACATTACCATCATCTACAATAAAAACAAATATACTTTTAAATTCAGTTGGTTTATCAAATCCGTTAAGTGAAAATAAACAACAACAACAACAACAACAAACTCAAACATTTCAAACAGAAATAAAACGTAAAATTTCGAATGATAATATTACAAAACGAACAGCTAGACCACATGGTGCTATTATTGATAGTGCTTTATTAGAATCATCTATAAATTCTGGTGTAACAAATCCACAAATATATACGACTAGAGCCGAGATTGTAAGAATTGCATTGTGTCGAATGAATTATTGATTCCTTTGCTCGTTACCTTTTGTTTTTATTGATACAAAAAAAAAGAAAACAATGAGATATTTTTCAAAATTTTTCTTTTTTTATAGATACCAAATACAAATCAAACAACAAAAATTTCATCAAATATTCCCGTGATTAATCAATCTTGTATATAGAAATAATTTAATTTAGAATTATATTTAAAAAAAAATTCTTTTTTTAATTTTCAATTTAGATACTACAAATATTCAAACACGTGTTGATAAAAGGTAAACAAAAACAAAATATTTTTATATTATTATTATTATTATTATTTCTTCATTAAGTTCATTGGCAAATCAAGATGAAAATTCGCGAAGATCAAGTATTTCTTCTACAACAGGTATATTGAATTTTAAAATAATAATGAAATTATCGAGGAGAAAAATGGAAGCACGGAAATACAATGTTTCCTATGTAGATTTTTGATTGAGAAACGGCGAAGACTTTTATATTTTTCTCATGAAATGTTGTAATGAAGGTCCTAGAACAAATGTAATTTCATGCAACACAGGAAATAGGAAATTCACTTATAAATAATCATCATGAGTGTGATGACCTTCGGCGGTAAATGATGATTTTTTGTGTTTTTCTCAAAATAACTATTGAGAAATTTTGTATATTTCATACGACGATCCTTCTCTTCATAACTTCAAAAGACAAGAATATGGATAAAGTATGATTTTTATGAATAAATGAAACAAACTATTCAAATTCCTTTATTGAAATTAGTTTTGAGGAAAATGACTTCTAAAACATCAGAATCAATGCGAAGATATTAATAAGACTTACTATTTTGGTCGAAAATATCATCAAAGTCGATATTAGGAAAAAGAAGCAAAATAATTTATTTTCTTTACGTTACTTCACTATGTTAAAATATCTATATATGCTTTTTATTTTAGAATCTGATATAACACGTACTGGTGCTTATCATGCACATAATGTAAGTCAATTTTGGTACAAGGAAAAAATTTCACGTGAAGATGGTATATGAAATAATTTTATAAAATAATTTTTATTTATTTATTTATTTATTAATAGCTATTAATATACTTAAAACAAAACCACCTGGAACATTTCTTATTCGTGATAGTCAAGGTTTTCCAGGTTCATATGGTTTAGCTGTTAAAGTTGAAACATTACCATCGGGTATTCAATCAAAACCAGGTTTGTTAAAAAAACAAAAATTTTCAATAAAATTATCAAAATAAATACTATTTAGGTGTTGATCCAAATGCTGAACTTGTTCGACATTATCTTATTGAACGAACACCAACAGGATATGTTCGATTAAAAGGTTGTACGAATGAACCAGATTTTGGTATGTTAAAAAAATTTTAATTTAAATAGAAAATATTTTTTATTTATTTATTTATTTATTTTAGCTAATTTATCTGCATTAGTATATCAACATACTATAACACCACTTGCTTTACCAGTAAAACTTATTTTACCTACATTTGATATTGCAGAAGAGTATCATCCTACAGGAAATCAACAACAAGAAATTAAAAAAGTATCTGCTAAAGATTTACTTGAAAAAGGAGCTGGTAAAAACAAAAATAAAAAAAAACGTTAAAAAGAAATGAATTTATTTTTATACTTAGCTTGTAATGTTGTTTATTTAAATAATGTTGATGTTGAATCATTATCCGGTCAAAGAGCTGTAGCTAAAGCATTACAAAATACATTTGATAATGCAGAAAATTTACAAGCTACTATTGTTAATTTTAAAGTATCAAGTACTGGTATAACATTAACAGATACAAAGAAAAAGTATAATTTTATATAAAAATATTAAAATAATTAATTTAATTTTTTTTCTTGTTTAGATTATTTTCACGACGTCATTTTCCGAAAGAATATGTTACATACTGTGGTGTTGATTATGATATAGATCGTTACTGGACATATCATTATAATGATCTTGAAATGTTACCACGGGCAAAGTATTTAAGAAAAAAAAAATTTAATTCATAAATTAAAAATTAATTGAATGTTTCTTTTTTCTTTTGTTGTAGATGTTTTGGTTTTGTATCAAAAAAATTAAATGATACAAAATCATCTCAACCAGAAAATGAATGTCATATATTTGCTGAAATTGATCCATCACAATCAGCAACAGCTATTGTTAATTTTGTATCAAAAGTTATGATTGGAAGTGTACCTGTTTAAAAAAGAAAAAAAAAAGTATTTTTTAAAATTCAACATTTTATTTGTATGAGTGTTTATTATTAGATTTTTCTTATCGTACAATTCTTCGTTTTCTTTTTCTTTTTTGTTTTTTAATTTGTAGTCGAATGTCAATGTTTTTCTTTCCCCTTGCCTCAATTTTTTTTTTTTTGTTAATCTTAAGTGATAATATTCTTCTTTATTATCGTTCTCGAAGAGATGCATAAGCATAACAAAATACAATTTAATCTAAATCTTATATAAAAACAGTGATGAAAATAAAAAATAACCCCTTATATTCTTTTGTCTATTGGTGCTTGCTTTAATCTTCAATATATATTTGCTCATTGTTTTTTGTCGAGTATTAAAATGTATCCTATTCTAGAAAGATACAAAACAAAAAAAGAAATAAATTATGGATATACCAACAATTAATTTGGGTCAGACGGATGTTAAAATTACTAGGATTGGTTTAGGTTCTATGCCATTATCAATTTATGGTCGACCATTACGAGAAGATGCGATTAAAGTTATTCATCGTGCACTTGATCTTGGAATAAGATTAATCGATACAGCTGATGCTTATTGTTTGGATGAAAATGATAAAAATTATAGTGAAATATTAATATATCAAGCATTGCAAACATATCAAGGTTCTATTGATATTAATAATATTATTATAGCTACTAAAGGTTCTAAAGAAAATTTTTTTTGTATATATTTCTTCTTTTAAATTTCAATATATCAGGTGGTATTATGCGTCCTGGTGGTGCATGGGAAACAAATTTAAATCCATCATATCTTCATCAAGCAATACAAAAAAGTTATGAAAGTCTTGGAGGACAAAAACCTATTCCATTATGGCAAATACATAATTCTCCTCAAGATAATAAATATACATTAAAAGAAATTTTTCAACCAATATGTGAAGCAGTTAAATTACAATTAATAAAATATGTTGGTGTATCAAATTTTAATGTTGAACAAATAAAAGAAGTACAAACATATGTTGAAATACATTCTGTACAAAATGTTTTTAATATATTTAAACGTCAATCAGAAACAGATGGTGTTTTAAAATATTGTGAAGATAATTCATTAACATTTTTAGCTTATTCACCAATGGGTGGTAGAAGAAAACATAAAAAATTAAATAAAGATAAATTACTTATTGATCTAGGAAATAAATATCATTGTTCACCATATTGTATTGTTCTTGCATGGATTTTATCAAAATCTAAATGTATTGTACCTATACCTGGTGCTAGTAAAATTACATCAATTGAAGATTCAATAAAAGCTATTCATATTCATCTTGAACAAGATGATATTCAATTGATTAATAATCATACATTTATTTAAATAAATTATACATATATAGTTTTGATTATCGAGGGAATACAATATTTGATATAAAATGATTAAGAAATGATAATTTATAAGGATGAATAAATATCTCGAAATAGTTAACTTGATCTCTTTTTTTTTTTTATCTTGTTCTTACCATTATATTCGCAAAAGAAAAAGGAAAGAATTTCATTGTGTCTATTTACGTTGTTCTTTTACATTTCGAACGATGATTGTGTTTTTTTCTTGCTGATTATTTTATTTTTCCATCTGTTTTTTGTTCGCATCAGTTATATATATATATACATATATATATATATGTTTTTCATTTAGATAAAATAAAATCTATCTTCTTATATAGTAATGACAAATATAATTTCAGCAGGAAATAATGCCGGTAATCGGCCACGTTTATATCGTTCTGATCATCAACCAAATTTACTTGAATATATTGATACAACATTAAATGAATCATTTAATTTAAATATAACATTAACAAGAACTGTATCAAATGGTTATGATCAATTTAGTAATACAATTCTTGATCAATATTTACTTTATTTATTATGTCAAAAAATAAATCCAAATCGAATTGATAATTTAACAAATGATTTATATCAATTGTTACATCAATTATTAATATATAATGGACAAATTTCAAAAAGTTTTTTTGAATATTCTCCACCATTAAATAATCGATCAATTTATCAATCTATATTTAATAGTTATACAAATTTTATATGGAATGAATTTGATATTAATGTTCTACTTGAAATTGGTTAGTAAAAAAAAAAAAGATTCATTCATATTCGAAATTATTTAAAAATAAGAAGATAAAGAATTACTTTCACCTTGTATAGTATACAAAATTTTTATACTGATATTTCTAGACGAAGTCATATTATCAATAAGAAATATATTCATAGCTTTCGATAATTTTAAAAACTATTTTAGAATTTGACAAAAATATTTAAGTTTTTCTGACAGTTTATGATTTCAAGATTGTCTATATATATATCTATCTATCTTAGGAAGCACTTGAGCGATCACATTCAATACTTGACATTGTCTCAACTAGTTGAATAGCTCGCAGACATGAATCTCAAAACATCTAATTACGATTCTGGATTCAATGCATCCATAACATTATTATATAATTCTTTTAAAGATTTTATTTTACTTCTATAGTGAGATTACAATTCAATATCTTCTCTCAATAACGATCAAATATTCATAGGGTATATAGCATGTTGATTTTTCTTAATGTGTAATTAACACAGTGTGTTGCTTTATTATACATATTTTTTACGATACAATAACTAAAATTTTGTTTTACTGTGATAGCTAATTTTTTAAATGACTTAGAAATGCTTATAGATATTAAAGTCAAATTTTCATTGTTAAAAAAAGAGTATAGATGTATAATCATTATGTATTTTATTTTAGGTTGTTTTCTATTAAAATATCGTTTACATGATATATTTATTACCAATATAGAAAATAAGAATTTATTTCGACAAAAAATGATTGGTTATTTTCTTGAAATAATTGCAATTTATTATCTTTCATTCAATCATTATGATTTTTTAAATAATTCTCGTTCAACAAATATGATATTTCCTTCTCCATCACTTAATTCATCAACATTATGTCAGTTAATTAACGATGATAAAAATGAAATATTAAAAAAATTTCTTAATGCACTTCATGATAATGGTGAAATTAATTTTGATATACGTTATATAAGATTTCTGTTACAAAATGATGCTTATCAATTTATAAATAAAAAATTAGAAAATAAAAAAGTTGACTTTATGAATTTTTTTCAAAAAAATGTTTTATTATATCAAGAAAATTCTTGTCGATCATTAAAATCTATTTGTCGTTTATTTATTAAAATGAATATTAAACATTATCCAAGTGATATTAAAGAATTAACATTATTTCCATCAATAAATAATAGACTTCAAAAATTTTTAATTTATGAAAATAAATTCGCTTTTGAATCATATGTATAAGTGTATTTCATGTATTTTTGTATGAATAAAAATTTTCAATTTATTAATGTTCTAAGAAATAATCTTAATGTATAATGATGTTTGAATCATCAAAGTTCTTCTCGATATGAAAGAATTTTCATTGTAAGCACACTAATGATTCTCACAATAGATGTAAATGATAATCATATTCTTAAATATGGAATAAATGTCTACTGTTCATTATAATATTCAGATTAATTTAAAAAGAAGTAATTTAGATGAATAAAATAGATTGTTCCTTTCTAATCAAAAAATGAACTTTTTCTATTTGTGAGTTTTATACATATATGATGATATTTCATTACAGATTATTCAGGATTAGAAATTCGAATCTGTTATCTCCTTAGCCAAAACGTGATTAATGAGAAACTAACTTTTCTAGTTTTTCCCTCGTCTCAAATAAAAGTGTCAAACATTCCAAAAATGTTACTATGTTTATTGGTGGAAACTAATTTAAATTCAGGCTTACAGTCAGAGGTTATACATCAAAAATTATATTTTTCCTGTATGCTTTTCACCAATCAGATGTTTTTTGATATTCAAGCCGTATATAATGACGTTTTACCGAGCCGCAAATTTCACTATCGAAGTTTTATATTTTATATAAAGTGCAACACTTCTAACAGAGGTTTATGTCATAAACATTTATCAGATATTGGTCAGATAGCGAACTTCTGTTGAAATGATTGAGTGATATTTAAAATTACGTGATCTCAAGATTGTGACATCTGTACTACGTGACTGAAAAGCCGAGAATAGACATTTCAAATGGTCTCCACTGACCTACTCAGATGTTATGTGGTTATTTTGGTAAACGCGATGTTTTCGAGCATAGCTTCAAAAATATGAAGCAGTACTAAAATCTAACTGAAATTTTACCCATAGATAGATTAATTCATCAACAGAAAATAGAACATACTGAAAATTTCAGGTCTGGGAATCGGCTATCTTGAAAAGAGTGTGTTCTATTAGTGAATGGATTTATCTATAAGTAAAATTTCAGATCGAAATGTCTCGATTCACTTTTTTAGCATATACTATACTTTATGCTAAAATTCTTGTAAAATGTCTGGAATTCATTAATAACTTTTGAATATTTAAGTGAAAAAATTATCTACAGTACTCAAAGACGAAGGACACGATATCGAGATCAGTTCTTTTGTTTTATAATAATTTCCTTAGCAATCATCATTTAATAATATTCAATGCTATTCAAAGTTATAGAATAACAATCCGAACTAATCTTTTAGTATATCAATGTTTTTTTGTTTTTGATTAAATTTCCTTTTGGGATAAGAAGGAAATAGATGGAATAAATAAAAGAGAATCTTATCTGCCCTTTCCTGCCAATTATAGATAATTAAATTAGCGGCTCATTAAAGACAGGAAAACTTAGAGAGCAGTGAAAGTTAACAATAACATCATCAACTAAAACCGTGTTGTCAATAAAGAACACGTAAACTTAGGTTAGATGATATAGCCTCTCTGAGGAACCAAAATAAAATTTGTACGAAGACACCGCTATATACCGAAAACGGTTTGGTCACATAACACATGATACACTAATATAGCGAACGAAGCACATTAAAAAAAAACAATTTTTCTTATTTGAAATTTTTGACTTCGACATTCTGTTGATGGTTTAAAGTTCAAAAATAGATTACCAGATGCTTTTTTCATTAACCACAATAGTAAAACTAGTTTCTAAAATAGCTCTCAGGGTGATATCGAGATTGCGAGTCAAATGGACAACCTTATTTTGTAGCGACGACCTTTAACTGCAACATAATCTGACTCATTGTCTTTGTGGAAAAGGTAGAAGACATTTTTCATCACATAAACTAGAATCATGGAAATCATTATGATTCTAATATGTGTTATAAGCAAGATCAGAAAACAATTTACAAGAAAACATAAACAAATGTTAAAAGAGCCTACTTTTGAAAAATGTACACAACTTCTGCGACTATCTATATATGTAGAAATGTGCATCACATAGCATATAGTATAGGATGCAGTAATTCTATTCTCTCCTTAAGTAACGTAACAATTTTGCTATATAAAATAATACCCATGATGAACATTCAGTAAGAAAATACACAAAATATTTCTACATACATTGATACATACAAATATTTCAATGACTATTAAATGATATAAATTAAAAAACAGACAGTTTTGTAAGTTGATCTAATGTCAATCAATGTAATTTGCTCACAATACAATCTCATAATAAGCGTGAAATTGAAGCAAAAAAAATACTTGTTGGTCATCGAACAACTATCTGTTATTTATCTATTAAAATGAATATTAAACAATTAAGATCATTTTCATCGATAAATATTTGATTTTTCAATCATATGTATGATTTTATTACATTTAATTATATATTAAATACAGAATTTTATTTAATTACGAAATGTTTTTTTCTGTTTCGTTTTTTTTTTTATTGTGGACGAGCAAATTCAATATTAAGATCAACTTTAACAAATTGTCGTTTATAAGCTTCCATAGGTCCTTGTTCATTTGTACCACGTGCATTTGCAACATACATTATATTATCTGTTAAATCATAAACACCAACATGTAAATCACCTGTTTTAACAATAGATGTTATATTTTTAATTGATAATTCTGGTGTTATTTGTCCATATTGATCAGTTATTGCTTTATATAATTTATATTGACGTGATGGACATAACCAATCCATACCAGCATAAACAGCATGTGGAATACGTGGATGCCAATCAGCTAATGGTTGTAAATTTTGATCATCAAAAAAGTTAACTAATGAATGTGAATATTGTATCATACGAGCTGTACCTAATTTTCCATCAGCTACACCAAGAATTAAATGACATGTTCGTTTAACATTAGAAATAAATGAAAGAGCATCATCAAGTGTTTCACTATATTGTAATATATGACGTTCAACAAAAATAAATGGTAAACCACTCATACTTTCATCACCAAATGTATCATCAGGAAATGAAACACCAATTTCAGAAATACCAAGACGTAATGATGACATACCAGTTAATGTTCCAATATAACCTAAGAGTATATAAAAAGTTATTCGAATTTAATGGAAAAAAATAAGTGAATATGTTATTACCTGCCCAAGCAACATTAGCAAATGGATGACCAAGTTTTGATGTACGTGGATGATAAATAGTAATAACAGGATAATCTTGTAAACCACCATCAACATCCCAATCTAATGCACGTAATTGCAATGTTTTTCCTCCAAGTGTTGCATTACCCCAAAGACCATAGAGTGAACATCGACCTATACAAAAAGTTTAGATCAAATAAAAACAAAAAAAGAAAAAGATTTTTTTTGTTGTAATTTTCAAGAGATAACTTTATTGAGAATTATGTAGAATTTACCTCGAGTAATTTCTCCAAGCATATGTAATCGTACAACAGTTTTATAATCAATTTGTGCTGCATCAGCAATACCACGCATTTCATTATAAACTTCTTCATCCATATATTTTTTTACAAGATCATTTTGTATATCTAATGCAAATGGAAGACCTTTATCAGCAATTAATTCTTCAAACCATTTTGGTAATTTAAGATCTTTTAATGCATCCAGAATTTCTTGTTCAAAATGAGCCCAAGCACGTGGTAAAACTTTATTAATTTGATCACGTAATAATGTACCATAAGCATAACCAAAATCATAACCAGTAGTACCATAAACATGTATTAACCATACTTGATCTTCACCTGAACCAATTTGATAAAGTGTACCATTTTCAACTTTACTTACAAATCTTGCTTGACTTTCATCAATTGGAATTAAATTTGGATCACCACGTGATGTATCATTAGAACAAAAAGCTCCAACATTTTTTATTGTACCTGTTTTATGACTAGAACTTGTTTGAATAACAAGAAATAATCCAATGAGAAAATAGTATAAACGGCTATGATCGAACATTATTTCGATGTTTTTTTTTTCTCCAACAAGAACAATTTAATTGTTTGACTATTGTTTTTTATTTAGTAAGATAAGTAAAGATATGAAGATAACACAGATGGACTTTTGTAAAAATAAAAAGTAGAACATCAGAGAAAACAAACGCATGATGATAAGCCATTATTTAAAAGATGGAAATACATATGTACTATTGATCAATAAAATTGAATATTATTTATATAAACTATTATAATATTGAATGAGAGATTATTACCATAAACATATGAATATGTCTTGATACACAAATAGTATATAGATCTTAATAAGAATTTCATTTGATCTATTTTTTTAGTTTTGACGTCATTCAGTTATCTTTAATCACCTGACTGATATAAAAAATGCATCAAATATATGAGTAGTTTTTTTTTTCTTTAATATATTTTACATACTAGCATAGAAAATTATTTCGTATATGATATAAAAATTATTTCATATGTATAGTTAAAGTTTCATAATAAGATAAACGTGTATGATAAAATATTTAAAAAATAAATCAACTAAAAACTTCCTCGAAATGATATTTAGCTGTCGTATACTATGACAAACTTTTCTTTTCTCTGGGGAGGTTCAGTGCAGTTAGAAACCTTTTCAACGTAGATGCGGAATGCAAACACCGTCACTTATAACAGAAAAAAACGGATCTTTTTTTCAAAGTGAGGGAGGAGGTGTGACCGCGTCTTCGCCTGCAGACCCCTGAATCAAACTATAACTTTGAAAATGTTGAGAACTGCTCATATTCGATCAAATCGATTACAGTATTATTATACGCAAAAAAAAAACTTTCACGTATGAACTGAGATCACCTGAAAATGAATATTGGAATTAGATTTGAATATACCAGTATGTCTTTAGCTAATTCAAGATAAATAATTTATAAGAAACGGAATAGAAGTTAATTACTATTCAAAATGAAATCTCATTTTACATCATGTTTCGTATAACCTAAAATAATGAAATTACCTCTATCAGTATCAGTTACTATAACAAAAGCTCCATATGAATAATTAATTTCTTGCAAATTATTACAAGTATGTAAACATAAATTTGCAAGACATTCTGTAGCATGCACCTCAGATGAAAACCAGTGACATGAAATGATTGTTATTCTTTAAACCTATTAATATATGTAGTTGTGAGCTCTCTATTACTGATATCTAGCCTATTGTATTCTTTAATTAATTGATGAACATTTTCAATTATTCAAAAAAAAAAATTCACGACGTGATTTTGCTTGAATAATTAAATAATAGAAGTTATAAGGTAAAAAATGACGTAAAATATTTAGATTATCATCCATGAGTTATAAAGAAACTTAAGAAGAGATAACAAAAAAAAAATTTGTTTTACATTGTTACGACAATTACACGTATAAAGAATGATTTGAATACTTATGAATGACTGGTTTTATCTCGTTTCACACTCAATATTCTGAAAAATTCAGTTATACCTTCTGAAAAAGAGAATAAACTATAAAATATTTTGGAAAAATGATTTTAAAAAATCTTTTGAATATTTGTCAAATGGACGAATAACAATTTCAGATCTTATTTTAATTCAATTGTAACTCATAGCTTAACATATCATCTCGGAAAAGTTTTGAAGGATGAGTTGTTGGTAAATAAAAATAGCATATTTGTAATTGACGTAACCAATTATTCCTATTCCCATTGAGATCTCTAAAGACTCTCTCCAACTCTAAGCAAAAAATTTTTAATAAGAATCAATCAAAACATAATGCAACAGAAGACAATAAAAATGAAATAATTCTAGCAGCAATCGAACCAGCGTCGTCTCACCCAACCTCTTAGTCACTCGACTATATGTCAAGTACCCTTTTCTTTTCTTTCATTAAATTTCAATTATATCAAGTGAATATTCAAATACAATGCTATTACTTGATATTAGAATTTTTTTAATTGGAAAATACAGTGTCCTAGAAGTCATGATAACAAAAAAAATTTTGAATAATTCAATTACGGTTCAAGCAAACGAGCTGATTATTTTGTTAATAATAGAGGCATAGTCAACTATCATATCTATAAGGATATGTCCAGAGAGATTCTTTGTTAAATACTTCTATCAATCTCAACAAAAAAAATTTACTACTTCACAGATGACAAGAAAACGATATACTGAATAAAAGATCTTTCTAGGCATATCTTTATGGATATAATACTTAAACATGCCTCTATTATTGACAGAAAAGATTAATCTGTTTACATGAGCCATAATGTAGATATTCAAATTTTTCTTATATCGTGACTTTGTGGTTACCCTGTATATAGTATCATTTCATATATTCATTATTCTTGACTATTGAAGCAACTATTGCTGAAACCATACACTATGAATAGGTATATAAATGAAAATAACATCATCAAAATCATAAATTCATCATAATTCTATCGTTCTAATGAAGGATTGAAGCAGGCATTTCAAGCAAAGCAATAAATCAACGAATATTTATTTGAACGTTAAACGATTAATATTTCAAAAACTAATTTGTAAAAAGTTATGCCAGCTTTTATTTTGTAAAACACGATTTAGAACAAGTGTTAAAGTGTATACAGTGGAAAATTGCACTCATTCCCTTACGAATCGCGATAAATACCATATTATTTCCTCATTTGAATTACATGATCGATTGTATTTCACTCTTTAATCCTGCAGGAATTTTGCTAACAGGTTTTTTATTAATCATTTACTTAAATATAGAAATGTTTGAATGAGAGCGACATCTTTTATGGAATATAGTTTGAAAAATGACCGAAAAAAAATCTTGAAGTAAATATAAAATTTAAAAAAAAAAATGAGAATTGAAAAATAACTCTGAACAAGAATAAATGATATAATATAGCATAATATTTGGTTATAAGAATGAACCATTCAAAAACTAAATATTTCCCATAGTTGATAAATTTCAAACTCTAAGTCAATATTATTGTGCTTTTCATTTACGAGTGGCGACTATCAAGGATTGCAATATGGTAATGTTATTACTAATAATTTTTTTTTTGAAATTTAAATATTTTTATATCTTTAGTCATCATTTTTGAAAGATTTACCATGTCGAAATCCAGATAGTTTTACTCGAATTCATCATACTGGTGCAATACGTCAAACAGTATAAATAGAAAATTATTTTAATATAATATTATATAAAAAATCTATTTTAGTCTGTTCGACCAACATATACCGCACAACTTGATTCAAATGCAAAAGGTACCATGAATCATAAATATTTAGGGGTACTCAAAAGTAGTAGCGAAAATACCTTATTTTCTTATAGAAAGCTTGAGAAAAATGTATTTTTTTTTATATGATAGAGAAATATGACATTCTGTTTTTCTATCAGAAAATAAAATATATTACAATATGCAGCGTGAAAAGCACAACAACTTTCAATCGTACGAAAACAATATTTATTTGTTACAACTCCCTTTCTTATTGTTTCAGCTATAAAACAAAGTTTTATAGAAGTTGTAGAACTTTTCACACTACATATCGTAATATATTTTATTTTCTGATACAATATGCTAAGTGATTATAAACTAAAATGCAAAGCGTAGCCATTTAATCCGTTTCAACCATCGAAATAACATATATTTTATTATAATCGTAGTAAAATAATTTATTTAATATAGAAATAATCAATGATCCCGTACCTATGCTTATTCATCGTTTATCTCGTCTACCAGTAAGTTATAATAATAATAATAATAAAAACATTTAATAATAATCTATTTCAGAAAGATGAATCACGAAAACGACCCATACCTGAAGATGAAAGTCAAGTTCCATCATTTACAATTGATCAAACAAAACGAACTAAACAAACCATAACTGATTCTAATCAACAACAATCACATCTAATTGATTCAAATGAAGAAATTTCATAAAAAAAAAAAAATGAACAAATTTTTTTATACATATATTATTTTCTCAAAATAGAAAAAAAAATCACCGGAATCAAAAAATAAAACATATTTTTTTTTAATATCATACATTAGTTTATTGGATGTATTATTGGTATCGTTTCGCGTAAATTATAACTTTGTACTATTGGTGTATGTGGATTTTCTAACATTTGATACCAATGATCACGATTAATTCCATCAAAATGTATACCAATACCAATACAACCAATTAATTCATTTGAACCAACACGATCATAATCAATAACTTTAAATATAAGATCAGCATTTTCACGTTCTTCAGTTGATAAATCAAATTCAAGACTTTCATTATATATTGGATTAAGTGTATTTAATGCAACAGATGTTTTTTTCTTTCGAATTTTTTTTCCATTTATTAATAAAAGAACTTTTACATATGGATCAGATTTACCATTTATATCCATTGGTTTTAATGAATTTGCTTTAACAATAATTACAGTAAGACGTTTAGCATTTGGTAAATATGATAATGATACAGTTAATTCTCCAAGATCAGGATCACTCTAAAAATTAAAAATTTTGGTAAAATATAATAATCAAAGAAAATTTCTATTTCAACATAAAAGATTATGATCAATTTCCTGTTGAGATACTAAATTTCTTAGTTATTTTTTTTAAGATAAAGCCATAATCTCCGTTAGAAATATCAGGAAAATTGAGTTTAAAATTTCACCTTGAAAAAATAAGAATAAGTTACTATGTAAATTTGAGATGTTTTGATTGTTTTTATTCTATAAACATACGTTTATATTGTAGACATATACTAGCGAAATTTGATATTCTTGATTCAATTCATAATAAACTATTCCGTTGAGACTGTCTATATGCAAAATTTTACAATGAATTTTCAAAATCACTTTTTCTCGTTCTTCCCTACAGGGTGCTTCTATGACTTTGTGCTTAAAAATATTGAAGAAATGCCGCATCTCGACAATAATAAGCCAGTAGCACGGATTTCTTTTCAGGATATTCATAGCTCATTAGAATTTCCATAATATAAATATACCCGACCTAAAAACAATTTAATAATCGGAAAGATTCTCTCATTAGTATATAAAAATAACTGAAGGATAAATTTAGAATAAAATTTCACATGAATCAAATCAATTTTATAAGAATTCTTTTATGAATATTTTACTGATGTCAATGAAATATATATCTATCATATCGTGCTGACATTTAATCGATATAATTTTCAAATAATTTATTTTTTGTTAAGAATAATATATATTTTGTATCGTAACACTTGATGAATTAATTCTGTTTATCCATCTGTCAAATGTGTGAGAATAATATATAATAAAAGTACTTAGTATATTGCAAATTTTTTTTTGTGAGTACACCTTACTAATTTAATAACAGTACGTGCTTTTCTCAAGGGAGAAAAATGAAAATTGTGTACTTTAATGAAGTTCGAACTATTCGGAAAAATATATATTAGTCATTTTTTAACTCTACTGTTGTACAGAATTATAAATATATTAGTTTATGTTCATTCTATATAAATCTATCAAGAAATAAAATTTTAATAAGTTATTATATTGCAAGATTTGTGATATTTGACCTTAAAATAGACGAAATTTTTCAGCATGATTTTGACCTATTCTTTAAAGTACCTAATTTCCGCTTTTTTCTGCATGATTTCTACCATTATGGTACTGTTTATATGTTTCATCTACTATTATTAAATACATCGATTAATATTGCATGTTATGTTAGTGTCTTTATCAAAATAATTCTCTATAGAATTTACATAGGTTTATATATTTTATGTTTTATTATGAACAAACAAATATGATGTTTTCTTTTCGTATGATTTAATCAATATTATAAAATTAAAAAAATTTGTTTTTTTTTAATATGATCTCTAATTTTAATGTAAAAACTAACCTCTGTTCCTGGTATAATATTTTTTGTAAATGTAATTTCATGTGAAGCTATATCAGCTAAAGAACAAATATCATCCATTTTAACTGTACCAATTAAATTTCTTTTTGATGAACGACGAAAATCATAAAGTGATAATAATAATATTCGTTTACATAATTGTTCAAATGTTATTTGAAATTGAAATATTTCATTAAATTGTATTGATTGTGTATGTTTATAAACTTTTGTTTGAAATTTTTTTCGACGATCAGGTAATAATGTTAATTTAATAAATGGATTTGGTAATGTTTTTGTATTTATATTACGATATGGTATATGATCAATTGATAAAATTTTTATTATTAATGATGTTAATGATTGATTATAAAAAAGTGTAAAATTTATTTTACCTGATTCATCTGATAGATCAGTTTTTAATATTTGTTTTTTATATAAATCAGGTTTTAATTTACCAAGATCATCATTTATATAACGAATAGATTTAACACCATTTAATCCAGGGATTTCAATTGATTCCATTCGACGTATAGTTTGACGGATTGGAAATGTACATGTTGCATCTGTTGATTGTCGAATAAGTGAACGTGATCGATCGATAATTTTTGTTTTATCTTGATTATTATTATTATTTAGTAAACCATGAACATCAATTGTTGGATTATTATGATAAATAGGTCGTATATGATTTGTTTCATCAGTTTTATTAGATTCTGATATATGACGTTTTAATACTGATTGTCTTGATGTAAAACGATTAGTTAAAGTTTTTAAATTTGATATAGAATATTGTAGATTTATTGGAATTGATTGTGTATGACTTGAATTTGATGATACAGATGAACTTGATATGGATTCTGATGCACAATTATTAAGTAATCCATTAGTTTTTGATAAATATATTGTTGTATCATGTTCAGAATTATTTATTGATGAAAATGGAAATTTTATATTATCAACTGTTTGTCGAAATCTATCAACAAGAATATTTTTTGGTGTAGATAATTTTTCTACTTGATTTTCAACAAATGAACGTAAATTAAATGTATCACTCATGAAGATATTTAAAATCTAAAAGATAAAAAATATATATATATATATATAGTATTATAAATAAAACTTCTCAATATTATCCTATGTGCATGTCTAATTTATTTTAATTATTCTGATGTAGAATGTCAAAAGTTAAAAAGATGCAGAAGTATTAATAGGAAATGCTCACTTGAATTCTAATCCATTAATTGACATTAATAGAATACTATAGTACAATAATATTTTCTCGTTTATATTTGTATTCCGTTGTTATCATTGATGATTTTCGGTTAAAAACCTAAGAGTAGTCACTTTTGATTGGTAAATATTAATAAAAACACAAATTTTTCATTACATATTTGTTTGACTAAGTTAGTTATATTTGTTCAAGAAAGAGTTTGTTATTTGCTTTTGTCATTTTAATTATTATTTCCTTGTGTTCTTATCTCATCTCTCTCTCTCTCTCTTTTTTTTTCTATATTTCTTTCGTTTATATTGCACTCTTCTCTTTTTGCATTCTTCACATCTTCAAAGAGAAGTTCCTCTAGAGAGAAAAAAAAAAAGAGAAAAAAAAGAAAATACTATGAACTCTCATTGCTCTCTAAACTATGTGACTTGAATCATGCACATTATGATCTTTGTTTATTACTCTATTTTCTTTTTTTTAAACATACTTATTCAATGTTATTTTCTAACTTATTGATCTTTTTTTTTTAATTTAGTTTGTATTTAATACTTTAGTTAGATCAAATACAATCATATATCATATGTCTTTTCTTAATCGAACTTATATGTTTATTAATATAAACGAATATTTACTTCGGAAATCTAGCGTCGTAGACAATTATATTAGCCGGCAGACACGCAATATTTGATTATCTAATAAAATAATTTTGTTTTTTTTTTAAATTGAATCAATAATCAATTAGATGTATGATGGATAGATTGAGAAATAATTTTATCGAAAGTCAAAAAACAAAAAAAAAAGCAAACATTTATCAAGTATACTTATCTTGTTTGTTAGACATTATGGATATAATCATTAAAATTTGTTTCTTTTTTTATGTTATTAAGATAGTATTTAATGTCAGAATGATTCGGATAAAAACAATCTTAAATTATTAATAATAAAGTTCTGGATAAACTTCATCTATATACGAATGACAATATTTGAAATTTCCAAGATAGGATAAAATTGAAAAGAACATTCTATGCATGAATAATATAAGATGCAAAAATATATACTTATTTAGCAGGAAATTAATTTTTCTTTTTATTTATTGCTTCAGTGAAAATTAATTAAATGTATGGTTTAACAATTTATATTATTCTTTTTTATGAAATGTTTGTTTTTGAAAAATGTTATTTGAAACAGATTTTTTTAATATTAATCTGATAAATTGATAATAGATTAATTTCTTTTCTATTGATTCAAATCTGTCTTTTATATCAGTTCCTTTTTTGTTCTATATTAAATTTATACCTACTCAGTAAACTATTTAATTATTAAGTTAAGAAATTAAATTTTTTATTACAAAATAAAGATTTTCAATTGATGATATGGTATATATATTTTCTGTCTTTTACTTTTCTTCTGTTAGTATTAGTATAAAAATAATCTTTATAAGTGCATCATCCTCATTTTTGAAGATATAGAGCAAAAGAGAAAAGAAATTTTTTAAAAAATTTCATCATGTATAATATACAGAATAAAGTATCTTTACATCAGTAACGAATAGTTTATTTTAGAACTCAAAAAAAAGCTGGAGGTATACAATCGAAAATACCATCTAATATTAAAGATTTCATTGAATATTAGATACTAGTTGATAAAGTAAAAAAATATTATGAAAACGAAATCTAAAAGTTCAAGGAGTGAAAAAGTGAATGTCATGAAATTAGTTTAACGAGACTAATTGAGAATGCACTTGAATGAAAAGATAGAATATGCAAACATATAATTGATAGGATAATTAGATTGAACCCGTGGTGAAGATATTTAATAGAAAAAGATATGCCTTTAGGTGATAAATGAAAATGACTCTGAAAAACCAGCACAACTTTATTCATACAACAGTTGTGTGATGACATTTTTATATCTTTTGACCTAAAAATTTTGCATATTTATTAAAGTATATATATAATACTTAAAGCAATATAAAATCATATGCATTTTAGGCTGAGTAATTTGAAGTATAATAAAGAAATATTCTATGTCTTATTCTTGTTTAGCTAATGATTGTTTGGTCGTTCTCGAAGAGCGATGTAAATGATCAGATTTATTAATACCTGACTACAATCTATTTTGTTTTTGAAAAAATAGTTGTATTATAAAATAAAGATAAGTATTCAACTCACAGATAATATTATATGCAATTTAATTCAATAATAATGATGATATATTCAAAAAACAAAGATTTTTTCTGAATGTAATCTAGTATTTATTATAGATTCGAAAATATCTTAAAATGTATTTAATGTAGATATGACTTTATTTCTGATACTGTTAGCAAAATAGATAATCGTTCTTATTTGTATTGAAGAGAAATTAACAATTCTCTCATGAAGTTATTGAGAACTATATCAGAATCAAAGTATCTATCAAAAATTATTTTAATAGGTACGCTCTTCACCTATATATATCCGATCAATATATTTTTTTGTTATTCAATATTGATTAAAATTGGAATTGATCTGAGTGATTGCTTCAATTCTTACATTTATTCATAAGTGATGCAGAATTATGTGTTGTTATATCAAGTTCAAATGGATGAGATTTTTCTTGCATAGGAAGATTTTCTTCATCAATATCAAAGTATGTTTTAATAAGATGAACACATTTTTCATATATTTCATTATCTTCATGAGTTTGTAAATAATTAATTTTATCCAGAATATAAAATTTTTCAATCATATTTGCATATAAATTTACTCCATTTGTTTGTTTACTTTCAGTTGCACCTAATTTAAGAATATTGTCAAGACCAATTAAACCCAAACGAATTGTTTTTGTATCAATAAAACTTAATAATTCCCCTAATGATTCAATTACTTCTTGATCAATAATACGTTTGATTTGGTCTGATGTACCACCTGATGTTATATTTACCACAGCACAAGCTGCTTCTTTTCGTATATCATAATCGTCATTTTTTAGAATATCAATTAATGATGGAATTATAGCAGCATTAATAACTGCTTCAATATCACTTTGAACACCGGCTGTTATATTAGATAATGTGCAGCATGCGTCTTTCTTTACTGACTTCTTTCGACTATGAAGTAATGGTAAAAGATGTGAAAGAAGACCAGCATCAAGAACAGTTTGTCTTAGATGATTATCATGAGTCATAATATGATTTACAGCACGTAAAGCTGGGGTTTCAACATGCGAAATCGGATGTGCTACAAGTTTGACAAGTCGTTTAACATCAATAACATCAATAACAGCCTGAATATGTTCATTAGATCCACAACATAAATATGAAATAGTCCAACAAGTATCACTTAATATATCTGGATCAAGATTCTGAAGAAGTCGATTCAGTGTCGGCAATGCTAGAGCAAATTTATTAATATCAACAGCTGGATTTTTATCACGACATAAGTTTGATAAACACCATGCAGCATTACGTAGTAAATTTAGAAAAGTAGTACTATTACAAATATCTATTAATGATTGAAGTATATCATTATCGAGAGCATAATCACGACATTCAGGACTATCCACAACAATATTACCAAGAGCCCAAACAGCTTGTTCTTTAATATCGTCACATGTACTATTTAATAATTGAATGAAAATGGGTACAGCACCTGCATTAATAACATGTTTTGTTTGACTTGAGTTACCTGATGAAATATTTGTTAAAGCCCATGCTGCTTCCTGTTGAATTTGAAAATTTTGAAATGTTAATAATTCAACAAAGCGAGGCACTAAGCCGGCCTCAATAACTTCATCTATGTGGGGATTTGGCTCTTTCGAAAGTATTTTTCGAAAGAGTATGATTGTTTCTAATATTTGTTGTACATTATCACTATATAAAGCAGCTACCATCTGATTTGTGATAACTGATTCTGTTGATTCTAAAGGAGTACTAACGGTGGTTACCTGAAATGAAGTTGATGATTCTTGTTCGTTAATATTTGCTAAATTTCGTCGAATCGAATAGTGTGCTTCTCGTGTTTGTTTTTGTAATGTCGCTTTAAGTTCTCTAGATCGTTGACGTAATTGTTCACTATCAAATTCTGTATGTTCAGAATTTTTCTTTCGTAAATTACCGGACATTTTTCTATAGTTGAGAAAACAGTAGAATAAATATTTTAACCACTTAATAAATGGTACTAATAACTTTTATATACAGTATATACCATACGACATCTTTTTTGTTTATATACATTCTACTATTCATTCACTTTCATCAACATGGCAAATATAATAACAAAACAAACATCGTACACTACATACTCTGAACAAAAAAACATTGCTTATTGCAAGTTCTCAAGAGATAAATGATCGAGTCCATTCAAATTTATGTTGCAATGACAAAAATCTGAGGATTGGTGGGGACACTGACCTATCATAGTAACATCCTTTCACAAAAAAAAGGAATTAAAAAACAAATAAAAAATACTAATTTAGTTATCATATCATTTAGCTTTGTACATTTTCTAAGCGAAAAGACGTCGATTCGGTAATGGAAGATAGAATATCAAATAACTATATGTTACATCGTTGTTGAGCAATATTCATCATCAATGAATCATGTAGAATACTGATATTATTTTCATATGACTAAAACATTTTCTCTCCAATGCAAACATAGTTCAATCAAATATTTGAAAGATCACGAATTTATAGTGACAGGATATATGTATCGTTTCGACAGTGTACTACTATAAAATTCCATCAAGTCTCATTATTTTCGGAAAATGAAAATCATAGAATACTTTCGAAATAAATAGGGAAAAGACGTATATCTGATTGAAAAATTTACTTAATTTACGTTCGAATTATTATAATTAATTTGTATCGAATAAAACAAAATTATATTATTTTAGTTATCAATAATGTCAAAGCCAAAATGAACAATGTAACACTATTAAAAAAAGACAAACTACTAGTTTCATTTATTTCCTTAATAGATAAGAAAATGATCTATGTATTGAACGTACTATTTTAGTATATGATCTGATTAAATCGATCTGATAAAACGTGTCTACATAGATTCAACAAGTTAGCTTTATTGACGCATTTAGTATCGAATAATAGACAGGAATAGAGAAAGCTAAATATAAATTAAACTCGATTTCTTCACACACTTTCATACTGACGATGAAATTTTCAAAAATACAAGTATCTATCGATGATTAAAAGTTAAAACTGATTTGACTATTTTCTGATCTAGATAAATGATCATCATTTCATACAACATAGTACATCAAAGTTATTAAAAATTCATGTCCATTTTTTGTAAGGTCATAATTGTTTCTTTGTACTAAACAATTGACACGTAGATTTAAAAGAATGAATAATGTTGACCAATAAAAAGAGATTATTTAAATTAGCTTAGATATTATTGATACTACACAACATGACGCATGTTACGGGGAAAATAATAAAAAAATTATATCAAATACAAATTAAGTTTTCTTTATTTATAATGTATGGAAAATAATCTAATGTATTGTTATTAGATAGTGTTAAACGTTTAGAAATTTATTTTAAATTAGTATGACTTTTAAGATTTATTACAGTTTATTAAAATTTCTAATAAATAGAATATCGATCAATTGCTTTATTTTTCTTATGTTTGATCATCTTGTTGGGAAGTATAAAAATGTCGCATTGTACGTTAATTTTAGCTTTCGAAAGAAGAACTTGTTATTAAAATTATTTTAGTTGTTAATGATATAATAATAAAGAAAGTAAAATGTTAAATTCATAAAATTGTTTATACAGCATTATTAACAAGTACAAATTTGTCACATCTTTCTCTAATCGATTAAGGAGTAATTAATTGTGAGAACTTTCCTATGATCACTCTAAATTTATATCTATCACGTTTAAAACAAAAACAAAAGAATAATTCGACCGCCCTTAGAATATACAAAATCATCGAGTTATAGAGTCTCTTCTGCTAATCTAGATTATCATCAACGAAAAAAATTTCTTTAACATCTACCATCATATCAAACCACTATTTGACTTCATTTCACAATTATATTTGATCAGCACGAATAAATAATTAGTCTCAACAGTCTATAGCCTGCAACATCTTTTGTGCTTTTACACCTGTTGTATTCATAGGAAGCGTGGAAAACTAGACTGTATAAAGACGAGAGAGAAATTATGCACCAGAGATAAACGGTAGAATTCAATGAAATACATGTTACAATGACGAAAACATGTGGGCTAGTGGTAACATAGGTCTGCCAGAGTAACATCTCTCGTATACACACTAAACATAAATAAATAATATGTAGAAACGATTGTAGGGTGCTTTATCATCTTTTAACAAACATAAGGGAAGATAAAAAATGAAAAGTTTATTTTCTGTCAACATGAAGATAGTCATGAATGAATATTGCAAATTTATTGATGTACCCCTAAATCACAATTTCGTGCTGTACTATGTAGGTGTTAGTGTGTCTGTTCATCAAAAAACTAATTTTTTTTGACATATACATTAATAAATTGTAAAGTTCATTGAAGAGTTTCATTTCTTTAAACAATAGTTGTCTTTTCAATAGTGCTTAAATGATACTCTATCTTTTATATTCATCTTTATTAATGTCCATGTATGAATGATTTGTTCTCAGAGAAAAATGATTAATGAAGATTTGAAACAACAACAGGAAAGATTATCAAACATTCCTATTTTCGTTTGTAGTTTGTCACACTATACGTCTGAATTAATATTCACGTTCTGTGAACTATGATGAATCAATGATATGACCTTGTCCAGTAATTTTTAAATTTTAATTATTCTTTTGTTTATTTATGCATATACATATAATTCCAGAGATAAAATCTTCTAAACGAGCAGAAGATACATCGAAGCGACTATTTTTGGATGATATTTTGAAACCATTATCTTTTTATCATAGTTCTCTTGTGTTTTAAAAAGATGTTACTCTGATAAACCTGAACGACCGACCACTAGTCCACTCATTTTCATCATTGCAACATATATTTTGATCAGATTTGATCATTTACCTCTTGATAAGTGGTAATAAACAAATTTTCTCGAGATTGCATAGTTCGAAACATTTCTTCTGTTTTTACAGATACTATATCAATGATTTTCGTTGATTTATTATTATGACGAATCAAAAACACTACAAAAGTATCAGCTATTTGTGGGAGAAAGTATATTTGATGGATTAATTAAATTATATCTCACCGTTCCTGTGACAATAGCAATAGCAAAACATGCGTTCAACGTAATATATCGTTGAAAAAATGTACTTTGATCAATGATGATTTATGAAGGATAAAATCATTATCTGATACCACGTGTTTAAAAGAAAAAATTTGATCTAATTGTTCTATTTGAAATATTAGCAACGTTCATTTTTTCAAATGAAAGACGACGTGTTTTTTGGAGCGATAATTTAATATTTGATAGATTCGTACAGTTTTGTGGAAATTTTCGTATTTCTAGGCAAGTTAAGCATTTCACTTTGACAAATCTACGTTAGAATTTAACAGGTAGGCAATGAGATTACAACAATAATCCAAGACTAGCAAAATGTAGTATCTTCATATTTTCATATTAGAAATAAGTAGAACATGAATAACTTTGTTTTTGACAAAAAATGGCTCTACTCTGAGCCTTACTTCATTTGAAAACGTTCTGCCGCCTATTGATATATCTACGTTGATGTTTTTCAACCGTAAAATAAGAATGTGTCAAGGTTTCAATTACTATGAGTTTTTAGAAAATCTTTGACTTCTGATTCTTTCAAAGAAGAGCCAATTTTCGTCAGAAATTTCGCATTTGAGATAAATGCATAAAAAGATAGTTCGTCAACCTAGTCTTTCATACACGATAAAAGTTTTTCCTCGATATCCCATCTTTTTTCAAAAATACTTCAAGATTCATGTTATTCTCTATTCGAAAAATAAGCGTTTTTTTCAAAATCCAAAAATATTTTTCGTTTTACCTCAGTTTATGCTGTCTTGATCCCGCAATTCAAATGACTCTGTCCATGCTCATTCAACATATTAATTTTTTTGTTTACAAGAGTGTCAAAAACTGTAATGCTTATGAAAGTCCGATTTTTGAATGAAGCTTTGTTATAAGTATATTAAAAAGCATTTTTATAATTAGAGCGTGATTTTTTTAGAGTTTTTCAAGATATTGAGTCTATCCGCACTTTTCTCCTCTTGAAGGATAAGATTTTACAAAAAGTATTCTCATAGATCTTGCATCTTCAGATGTCCTTTCCAATTTAATATCTATCCAAGCGAGAAACAGCAGACTCCAGGATTCCGTAAGACTTCACCAGACTTCGAAAGACTCCAAATATACGTGGAGTCCTTAAGCATAGAATATTGTATATATTTTTTTCATGTATTACTATTAAGTAAAACAAGCTATCGAAGGATAAAAGAGTATCTACACATCTACATGAATCTCAAAATAGCTCATACTAGATGATCAGATGCAAGCAGATCATTTAATCCATTGTCCACATTTATTACGATAGCTAAATCATTCATATAATACCTCCAAGCATGTTTCACAAAAATTTATGCATAGGAAGACTGCTCTGTAAAAAAATGTAAACAGAACTTTTTCAATTTCTATTTTATGAAAATTTTTAAAGGGCCTAAAAAGGTTTTTGTAACACATTTTGTTTAAGAAATTAAAGTCTTCGATGCATTAGAAGACACCTTTCCGTCTCCCGTTCCCCATGGACAAACGAAGCAGAAGCCAGTTTAAAACACTCTCGTTTAAAAATTGATATTTTAAATGCTTTATGAAGATTTTTGATTTTTTTATTATGTGTGTACATGGTAATATCTAAATTTCTGTAGTTTGAACCATATTCCGCTTCTATCGTCGTAACAACGCGTTAACCCTGAGCAGAATAATTTGTTGGTGAAAGCTAATAAGAAAGAGCAACTAATGAAAAATATTTCCTATATTAAAAAGTATGTCTTGAGATCGTTTTAATGCTCCTTTGCAGCATACTATGAACAAACTTATCAAATTTTCATTGCAAAAATATCCGTTCCAATAGTCATAAGACCTAGTTGATACGGTACACATCTAAACGTATCACAAATAAAAAAGATCTTTCTGAAATAAGAGCATTTTCAGGAGACGCTCGCTGTCCATTACTCAACATTTTAATTCGTATACATACTTTCTTCTAGTTATTCTGACACATTTTTATCATGGGAGATCTCATTCATAATTGGAAAAACTATATCTTTGGGGACATACAATGGGATATGCTTTATGAAATACTCTTCTTATGTCTGAGGACGTATGTCTTTTTGCATAAAGATGCCAATGTGCTTTTCAAAATAAACATAAAGGACTCAAAAATCATTGTCATAGTATATTTAATCATTTGTTTTTCTGTAAATTATTTCCTCGTAGATAGTAGCATTCATTTAAATTAGCTAGAAATTAATAATTCAGCTAGTCCTATGTTTTATTTTGGTAATCAAACTCTTAAAACGTATCTTTATTTCGTCATAAATTTAATGCAAAATACGACAGCACAGAAACAAAGAGGGAAAAAAAACTTTTGTTTAGTGGCATAGTTAAATAGAACATAGATATTATCAGTGATAGATTGTATGCTTTAAAAAAATCGTAGTTTTTTTTTGCATTAAAATATTACCTTTTACTAACGATGCTTTGGTCATCAACGATTGAAGTTGATATTTGTCGTTGAGATCATCAAAAAATTTAATTTTTTTTGAAAATATAATAGAAGAATCCTTGTAATTTGTGAACGTTAAGATAGAATAGATGACCTAGTCTTTTAATGTATCGAGGGCTTCAGGTTACAATCAGTTTTTGTATGAGATTTTCTCTTGAGAAAATGAACTCAATCCTGAACCATTTAGGTTTTGTGAACGAGACAAAATTTTGCAAAAAAACTACAAAATCTTCGAGTTCAATACAAAGTTCTGAAAAATTTCATACGAAAACCTTCAAGTGTTATACTGAACTCGAAAAGTATTTTATCACGTGCTGAAAATTTGGTAGTTTTTATACAAAACCATTTGTTCGCCTACAGATTCTAAAAAAATTCAACAAGACAAGCTCTTCAAGGGCGTTTGTGGGACAAACTTTCTTTTATGCTTGTTCATAAGTCTATTTTTTAGGATGCAGTATCGACGTTACAGACACGCAGATCTAATATATCACAAAAAAAAACATGGAAAGAATGTCAAGTTTTGCTTGTTCACTGAGAAATGTCTTCATAGTTTCATTGTTTTAATATGAATAAGCAACGTTTCGGATAAGAGAATCAGAGTTAGGGTTGGTAATTGTATTATTTTCGATGTATGTTTCCAGTAACACCTTTATATATTGTATAAAACAAAAACTAAAAAGATCATTTTATTCAACATCTTTCGGTGTGTAAAGTTGTATATAAAAATCCTTTCAATCTATTGATAAACAATCGAAAAATTACAAATAGTTCTTAAAATTGTAAGTACTAACACGAACAAATATTTCTTGTATGCAAACATAGCTATCTAGTTATTGAAACCTATATTAGAAACTGTATAGAGACGTTTTGTATACATTAATGGAACAAATAAAATGAGCGTACTAAATATATAGACTCATTTCAAACGACATGGAAAGTATAATATAAATCTTTCAATTTTATCAAAAATACTTTTCCTATTTTTGGAAAAAAGATGATATGTGTTATAGATATCCATTTAACATTAATTTAAATATACATCTTATGTAAAGGAACTTCTAATTTGTCTATATACTGTCTATTTTAATATTTTTCGATGCACATATGAAAGTGTGGTCATAGCCATACCTTCACTGTAATAATCAAATTTTGATACTACTCATGAAAGTATTTGATATAACCCGCAAATAGGCAAAATATATTATGATAGTTATTCTCTCATTCAAACCCAAATAATCAGAACAATATACGAACAATCAAAGAACGTTTTATCTCCGGATATATGCATCACACTCAATTTCAAATAACAACACATATTGTCGATAGAAAAAATTTATTTTATTTTTAAAATTAAAAATTGCATGCGTTCTTAATTACAACCTTTTAAGTAGAATAGACTTCAAAATGTCACAATAATCGTACAAATCCAGTTGCATCTAATCGATAAGTGCCTGCGCCCACTCGGATTATATCCCCAACTTTCATAGTTCCTAATGTTTCAATATCTGCGTCAAGTGTATGTAAAGAACCACCGGTTTTGTAGGCAATATCTAATAAACTTGGGTTGACGAGATTACCTGTTGAAATTTTACAAACAATAACTTTAATCGGTTTTTTAACTCTATTTAAGAGAATCAAATCTCTTGGTGTTGCTCCATTATCAGCAATATGAATGATATTTTCACATGTAGGGCAATTGGCAATCGTGTAGATAATTGCTTCAATATCATTCTCAGGAGTGTCGCCACCATTTCCATTGCTTTTAGCTGTATTCAAAGTTGCCAAAACTTTTCCAATTCCTTCACTTGTGTGTACACCATAGATACCGCCTACATTATAGTCAAAAGATAGTTTGAAGATTTATTCATTCTTTCTTAAGTTCTCTTACCTGTAGATCCAATGACTTTATCAGCATCTAGAGTATTATCACCATCGTTGAAAAAGGCAAAATATTGAACAAGTCTGCTTGTTTGACTAAAAGCCATCCATTGATCAATTTGAGCATAACAAGGAGACATGCTTCCAGTGACATCAATCGCAGCTCCAATATCAGTCCAATTATGGCGATTTAAAACACCCGTGACTGTTTGTTCATCTATTGTAGCACTAGTGGCTAGACAAAAATGATTAAATTAATGATTCGTTATCAAAAGATGCTTGAATGTAAAGAATGACTTTATGAGATGAACTATTCATAAAATCAATACAACCAAAAGAGTGAAAAAATCTCAGTGATCTTTAACTTTTTACAAATTAACTTAAAAGGTGCAAAAGACAGATGAGATTTAAAACTTTAAATTTTCATAGGATTTGTTAACTCAACGATACTTTCAATCGTCTCTTTATTTCTAACAATGAATAAAATTGTAAAATTTTAACTAATAAGGTTAACTTTATTATAGAAGACTTACTTAAAGGTTCAGTAGTGGTTGCGGGTGTAGTAGTTGCGGGCGGTTCATCTAAACAAACGAATGTAGAAACATTTCTATATGCAATTCGAAAAACTATATCTTATTACAAGTTCCTGAACATGCAATTCCAACATGCATATTACTTGTACAACTATGCTGAAATAATGGTGTATAACTACAATCATTGAGACTTGTTGCGTCACTTTTACAATTGAAATTATCCAAAACAAATTCACATGGAACAACAAAAGAATCATT